>JASVEL010008470.1:0-53679 GCA_032618575.1 Nicotiana noctiflora
TAATCGAAGAAATAGATATGGACAAATATTCACAAAAACCTTGGAAGCAAGCTCTGCTCCTCTACCAATTCCAAAAAAGTTCAAAATGCATGATATTCCAAAATACGATGGAACAACTGATCCACGAGACCACGTGGCTACATTCACAATTGGCGTAAAAGGAAACAATTTGACCAAACAAGAAATTGAATCCGTATTGGTTAAAAAATTCGATGAAACACTCACTAAGGGAACATTAACATGGTATTCTCTTTTACCCGAAAATTCTATAAATTATTTTACTGAGCTTGCAGATTCATTTATCTAAGCACATTTTGGAGCTCAAAAAGTCGAAAAGAGAATGGAGGATATTTTCAAAATCAAATAAGAGGACTCCGAGTTGCTCAGCGAGTTCGTGGATAGGTTCCAACGTGAAAGAATGACGTTACCACGTGTATCAGATAATTGGGCAGCTATAGTTTTCACTAGTAATTTGAATGAAAAATTTTAGAAGCCCCGAGGCGACTCAAGCAAAGTCTTCGTGAATTCTCAGCAATTACATGGGATGACGTCTACAACAGGTATAGCACAAAGTTAAGGATCGAAGAAGATATTATCTCATGGTCTCAAAAAGAAGAAAATGTGAGTTCAAGATGGGCGGAATAGAAAAAAAGTCCGGTAAAAATAGGTACGAACTATATATTGGCCCAGCTAGAAAAGATTCACGGTCAAAGCATGATTATTCAAGGTACGATCATAGATCTAGAAATAGAGAATCGGGCTCATCATCGAGGTATGGAAATGATCGCAACACGCGAGAGTCACGAGATGATAATAGAAACTTGAAGGCACGATTTGGCGATTGTCACTTTAATGTAAGCACTTCAGAGCTCGTAGCTATTTTAAGAAGCATGAGTGATAATGTGCATTGGCCTAATGAAATGAGTTCAAATCCAAACAGATGCAATCCCGAAATTGGTGCGAATGTCACAATGATCATGGTCATAAAAAGGCAATTGTATATTGCTACAGCATGAAGTTGATCATCTATTGAAGCAAGGATATCTCACAGAGTTATTCAACGAGAAAGGTAAGCAAGCTTACATGAAGAATAGGTAGGAGCCCCCTAAACAACCTTCTCCAAAAAGGATCGTTAATATTATAAGCGGGGGCAAAAAAATCAATGGCATGACTTACACAACAACAAATAAAGTATCCAAAGTCACGATTACCCATGGGAAGTGGGTGCAACGTGTCTTAGAAGAAGAAAGCATTACGTTTGATGATGCAGATGCGGACAGCGTATTAACTCCACATAACGATGCACTGGTAATATCTTTACTTGTACATGACACTAATGTGAAATGAGTTTTGTAGCTCTGTAAATATTATTCTACTAAGAGTTCTACACTAGATGCAAGCTGAAGCCAAATTAGTACCCAAGGCACATACTTTGTCTGGGTTCGACAACTCCAACATCATGAAGAAAGTTGAGGTAATACTTACAAATATTAACAGAAAGGGTCATCAAGGATACAAATTTTAGGTGGTAGAGATGGAGATAGCTCACCATATGATTCTCGGAAGATCGTTGATCTACGAGATGGATGCCGTTCTGTCAACCTTACATCATGTTATTAAATTTCCATCACCATAAGAAATACGTCAAATCTGTGGAGACCAATAGACATCTAGGAGTATCAACTCTGTGGCAGATTCAAGTATGAGGAACGAAGAAAAATAGCAGTTACAAAATCCAGTTGAGGATACTACAACATAAACCTCAACTGAACAAGAACGAACATATGTGGACTCAAGGAATGATTTCACTCAAGAACCAGAGAAAAATGAAAATATCAAAACAACGATTGAAGATCTGGAGGCTGTAGTACTATTCATAGAATGGCCTAAGAGGAAAGTCTACATAGGGGCCAATCTAATCCAGGACATGAAAGGTAATTTGATTGCATTTTTGAAAACTAACGTGGATTATTTTGCTTGGTCCCATTCTGATATGACAGGAATACCACCGGAGATAATGACTCACAAGTTAAATGAAGACCCCTCATATCCACATGGCAAGCAAAATAAGAGAAAGCAATGAGCTTACAAAAATAAGGTGATTCAAGATGAGGTCCAAAAATTACTAAAAATTGGGTCTATCCGCGAGGTAAAGTATCCTAATTGGTTAGCCAATACTGTTGTGGTACCAAAAAATAATGGAATGTGGCGAGTTGGTGTAGATTACACAGACCTTAAAAAAGCTTTTCCCAGAGACTCTTTTCCATTACCACGTATAGATCAACTAATTGATGCTACTGTAGGACATGAGTTGTTAAGCCTTTTAGATGCATATTCAGGATATAACCAGATTAAAATGGATCCTTTAGATGAATTAAAAACTCCGTTTATAACATACAGAGGGACTTACTGCTATAAAGTAATGTCTTCTGGCCTCAAAAATATTGGTGCAACTTATCAAAGACTGGTGACCAAAATGTTCCAAGAATACCTGGGAAAAATTATGGAGGTCTATATAGACGATATGCTCGTTAAAACTCAACATTTGGGGGATCATATATCCCACTTATCGGATACGTTGTAGATCTTGTGGAAATTCATTATGAAATTAAACCCTGAGTAATGTGAATTCGGTGTTGCATCAGGAAAGTTTTTAGGTTTTCTTGTTTCTAACCTTGGTATTGAGGTGAATCCAGCACAGATTAAAGTCGTTGAAGAAATATCTGATGTACTTACAAATAAAAAAGAAGTACAGAGGTTGACGGAATAATTGCAGCTTTGGGGAGATTTATTTCTAAATCATCAGAAAAGTGCATTAAATTCTTTTCAGCTCTTAAAAAGCAAGATCAGTTCGAATGGACTGAGGAGTTTCAATAGGCGCCTAAAAATTTGAATGCATACCCGTCCAATCTGTCGTTTCTCGCAAAACCAAAGGTTGGAGAAAGATTGCTCATCTATCTTGTTGTCTCAGAAGTAGCGGTAAGCGATGTTTTAGTTTGTGAAGAACAAGGTAAATAGTCTCTAATTTATTATGTCAGTAAATCATTATTAGATGCGGAAACGTGGTATCCTAATTAGAAAAGCTTTCACTTGCACTAATCATGGCACCTAGAAAGCTAAGACCTTATTTTTAATGTCATCCTATTATCGTAGTAACTGCTTATCCATTATGCAACATATTACACAAACATGAGTTGTCTGGTAGGTTAGCTAAATGGGTTATAGAACTAAGTGAATATGATATCACATACCAACCCAGAACCACGATAAAATCTCAAGTATTAGCAGATTTGTTAGCTGATTTTAGCCAAGAGATGCAATTAGAAGCGAAAACAATTACAGGTGTTCAACGGGTCTAATCCAGGAAGGGAGCAAGTTTAAGAAATGTTTTGGTTCCACCTACGGGTGAAAACATTCTTCAAACCACAAAATGTCATTCTATAACTAACAATAAGGTAGAGTATGAAGATGTGATTGCATGTTTGGAACTGGCACGAGAACTTGGCATTAATCAAATTGTAATTAAAAGCGATTCGCAACACGTGGTTAACCAAATGCTGGGGACTTATACATCCAGGGAGGCACGAAAGTAGCAATATTTGGAAACGGTATGGGATTTGATTAGACAATTTCAAGCCTAGAAAGTCAGACAGATACCAAGAGATGAAAATGTCGAAGCAGATGCCCTAGCCAATCTCGCATCTGTGGAAGACGTGGTGAGCAATGAAAATGTTTCTATAATTCACTTGTTTCATTTAATACTCGATCCAGACAAAAATAAGGTAAATTTTAATAACTTAACTTGGGATTGGAGAAACAAGATTGTCATTTTTTTGCAGTATGCTACTGCCCCTGAAGATAAGAAAAAAGCCCACGCGCTTCGAAAAAAGGCTGAATGATATTGTTTAAAGCAATGTAATCTTTATCGAAAGATGTTCAGTGGCCCCTTAGCAAGATGCCTCAGACCTTCTCAAATAGAATATGTAATGAGAGAGATACATGGGGGGCATTGTGGAAATCACGCAGGAGGAAGATCACTAGTAAGAACCATGATTAGAACATGCTATTATTAGCCTAAAATGGAAGAAGAAGCAGAAAATTTCGTGGCTAAATATGATAAGTGCCAAAGATATGAAAACAACATGCATAGACCTATGGAACTATTACATTTGGTCATTACATCGTGGCCTTTTATGAAGTGGGGAATGGATATCGTGGGACTATTACCACAAGCAAATGGATAGGTAAATTTCCTACTTGTACTCATTGATTACTTTACTAAATTGGTAGAAGCAGGAGCATTTAAACAGGTATGGGGAAAAGAAGTCAATGATTTCATTTGGCGAAATATCATATGTCGATTCGGTGTACCAAAAAATCATACTCCCTCCATTTCAATTTATGTGAACCTATTTCCTTTTTAGTCCGTGCCAAAAAGAATGAACTATTTCCTTATTTGGAAACAATTTACCTTTATGCAATGATTTATAGCCATATAAAATAAAGGTGCATCATTTTACACCACAAGATCAAAAGTCTTCCCTCTTTTCTTAAACTCCGTGCCCAGTCAAATGGGTTCACATAAATTGAAACGGAGGGAGTATGTGATAACTGCCCACAATGTATATGCGCTCAAATCACAGAATTTTTACAAATCTGGCAAATCAAAAGGATTACCTCTACGCCTTACCATCTGGTAGGTAATGGACATGTTGAATCAACAAATAAAGTCATTATCAACAATTTGAAAAAAAGAATTAGAAGAATCTTAAGGCAATTGGCCAGAAGTGCTACTTGGTGTTTTATGGGCATATCGCACAATAACAAAAAGAAGCACAGGTAAAAAGAAGCACAGGTGAAACGCCATTTTCATTGGTATACGAGGCTGAAGCTTTAATTCCGGTTGAGATATAGGAACCAAGCACGAAGTATACGGAGGCGTCAGAAGAAACTAATGAAGAGGAAATGTGCATAAACCTTGACTTGATTGAAGGAAGAAGAGAAGCTGCATTGATAAGAATGGCAGCACAAAAACAAGTTATTGAACGATATTATAATCGAAAGGTACGATTAAGATACTTCAAGATTGGGGACTTCGTACTCAAGAAAGTTGTTCTATCTATAAAGACGACTAATACGGGAAAATTAAGTCCAACTCGGGAAGGACCTTACATGATTCATGGTATTGTGGGAAAACGAGCATACGAGCTGGAGACTATGGATGACAAGATATTACCTTCACAGTGGAATGTCGTTCACCTGAAGAGATACTATTTCTAAAAGAACAACCACGGTCATGTATCTTCATTTTAAAATTCTATTTTTAAATTGTTAAAGTTTTACTAACGATTTTAGATGATAGACAAAAAGCTAGCCCGTACTAAATGATGAATCACGACCTGCAAGACCGTGGAATAAATTAAAATTTCCGGTCTAGGGTTACAACTATTCTGATAGAAATTGATATGGGTTAAGCAGTCTTTATCTATAATCGCTCCTCCGAGTCCCGTATATTTTTTCTTTTACAGGAATGGATCAAAATGAGAAGAAAAATCAAGTATTTGAGGCTTTATACTTTAACGCTCAAACACTTGGGGAACTATATAATATATGTAGACACGTGTATTAAGAAGGCGAAAAAGAAGATTGAGAAACAATCAAAGATCAAGCCTAAAAAGTTCACTCATTGAAATAGTCAAGTGCAAAGCAAAAACCAATGAAAGATAATCACGAGTGAATGAAAGATAGCCACGAATCAATGAAAGATAGTCACGAGCCAAGGCCAAGACAAAACCTTACCATAGTTAGGTTAAAGGCAATATACTGAAACAGGTTATAAATAAAAATCTTGTATCTAAAGTACACATAAAAACCTTGTATTTTATTCTTTCTTTAAAAAAATTATTGTAAATAAAACAGTTACACAAAAGTTATAGATATTATTTAAATAAATGTAAAGTGTCTTAAAACTTGGCAATGTTCAAATAAAAACTTGTCAAAGTTATTTCAAGAAACATGTGCACTCCTATTTCTTTTGTCGTATGTTAACACCATTATCAAGTTGAGACGTCTTCTTCGTTAAGTATCCAATATAAAAGAGCCCTCTTTTATAATTCATGAGAAAAAGAAAGCATTTTACAAAATAAAAATGCATGTTATTCAGTAAGACCTTAAAAATAAAGGCAAGAATTAAAAAAACAAAAGCTTAAACAACAACGAAAACTTTATAATATTAAAAAAAACGTTTAGACTAAGTATGAACTTATTCATTAACCAAAATTTGTTTAAGAAAAATGCCCCATAAAACGTCTGGGGACTTAACATTTTCCACTAACCCTTAAAAAGACCAATGGTTACAACCACAAAGAAAAAAATAACAAAGGAATTCAAACATTTCACTAAGAACTTGATTGAACTAAAGCAGGGACATCAACAGCAGCGGGCTCAACTTGACTTGAAGGATTGGGGATACCCGTATCATCTTCAACATATTCAGAAGCCTCATCCATGGGAGAAGAAAAATCTTGATCTACTAAGTCTTCTCGAGAGTCTTTTTTATCTTGGCTAACTCATATTCTAAGTTAAAATTCTCCTGGCTACCTTCAACGAGGGTATCATAGCGAGAATTTAAAAATGCTCAACTCAATTAAATGACAGTTTTATCTTCAACGATCTCATATCTCTTTCCCAATCTGCAATTCATTTCTTAAATTTTCATTTTCAGCCAAGGCAGATTCATGAGAAGCTTGAGGAGCAGCATGAGAACTCTCTAAAAAGCAAACCTTACCAGAGGATTTCCGGAGGTCTTCTTGAGTTTGAGTAAGTGTTTGCACAAGTTCACCAGCATATGCTTCTTTTTCATCCAAGAGAGCCTTCAACTCTCTAATCTCTTCACTGGCCTTGGAAAGTTGCTCAGAAAAAGAGGTTTCAAAATGTAACTTCTCTTTACTTGCTTGACTTGAGGAAGCTTTTACAACTGCTAGCTCTGAAGTCAAGGCCCTTACTTGCTGCTACAAGTTACTTTTACTTTCCTCTAAGGTTTCCACATCGATTTTAAGACCGTTATGCTGTTCCTTCCAATTATTCTCCTGCATTTGGTAGTCATGCACTAATTAGTCTAAAAGGATAACTCTTTTCATCATCTCCGTGTCAATTAAATTGACCTAAACAAAAAAGAAAGCGGAAGATGAGGACTCTGAAAATAGGAGAAGGATAAAGCAAAGATTATAAAAGGGATACCTTTAAAGAAGCATGCACTATGTCATTCATCAAGGTCAAAGAACTGTAGCTATCAAGCTTAGCTTTTTCAACTGTATCAATCAAAGAATTTAGCCACATGTCTTTTTGACCTGACTTTCTTAAAAGATTACCCTCAACTGGAACTTCAATAGTGACTTTGCTCATAGCAGCATCCCTACTCGAGGAACCAACCTTAGTATGATGAACATGTGGAGAAGGGATTACTGGAGGAACATTAGAAGCAGTCAAAACAGCCTGGGGAGGAATGGAAACATCCACCATCGGCAAAGAAAGAATCACAGAAATGAGAGTAGAAAAAGAAGCAAGAGGTGCTTCATCAGAAACCGGACCAAAATTTTCACTACCAAACCCGCGGTTAAAAAGCTGCTCAACAGAACCATGAGCAGCAGCGGGAACATCATCAATATTATTAGGGATCACCATCAGAGCTTCAACAGACTCGGTAAGAGGAATAGAACAACGGGGGGATGCTTCATCATCAGAGATAATACGTCTACGAGCCCGTGGCCTTGTTATCAAGGAACCTCGTCTTCCTTTTCTTTAGAGTCTTGGTCATCAACGTCTTTTTTTTTATGAACACCCCAAAATTATTAGTTGGGCCCTTTCCAAAAAAATACGAGAAACCACGACCGCCTCGACACTAAATCCTCGAACTGCAAATCCTGATAAAAAAAAGATTAAAATAAGTTCAAATAAAAAATCAATATGTGAAATAAAAAAAACTCTTACCATGAGTTTTCGCTTCCCAACCAAATCGTTGGAAAAGTTCTTCCAAGATCTACCCTCCATTAGGGCAGTATTCGATAGCTTTTTACCTAAACACGAAAATTAGGAATCGTCCACAACTCCCATGGTTGCTGGAAAAGAAAAGGAATTAGAATAAATAATCATCAAAATTGAGGGAAAAAGGGTGCGAGAAAATTACCCACGTGCCAAATTCCACTTCTTGGGGAAGGAAATATTTTCATCACCCACAAAATCAACAGTGGGGGCAGCAACAAATCGGGCATAACAGCCACGATCTCTATCATCCTCTGGACTAACCCAAATTCTTTTTCTCCTTGCTACTAGAGTGAAAACACCATTGCGAAAGAGTCTGAGGGAGTAAAGATTAATTAAATGGGAGAAAGTAAAAGGCACACCGGCCATATTGGTCAAATGCCTCAAACAGGCAACAACCCTCACACTATAGAGCCAATCTGACCTAAACATACGTCAAAAAAATGATAGAATTCTAGGATGACATGGTCAATAGCAGGTTTGAATCCTAAGGTGAAAGGATATGTATAAACAAAGGAAAATCCCGTCAAATAAGAGGTGATTCTTTGGTTCGCATTAGAAATTATGATGGGGAAGTCATGACTCCAATGACAGTCTATACGAACTAAAGAAATCAGACCTTCCGTGATCTGAGTTGGGTAAATATCAGCACGATCTAAAGAAGATACTTGATTTCTAAGACTCTCTATCACTATAGAAAGATAGTTCCGCATGAACTATCTCCTCTACTAGAGGTTCACGAAGAGGATCAGAGGATTCCTTACCTCTAGAGGAACAACTATGTGAAAGAGAACCTCTGGTTCTAGAAGAAGGGCTAGAATTGGAGTACGGAAGAGAAGAACGTATGGATGAAGACCCTAATTATGTAGTTTACCACTTCCTCTTCTACTCCTATTAGGGACAGAAGAAAAGTTATCAACTATGGAGACTTTCCTAGGGTTTGGTGAAGCCACGACAGTAGGAGGAAGGTGAAGAACAAGAATTGAATATTTTGAAAGCTTTGAACTTTATATGAAAAAGACAAAAATAAGAAATATATTTATACTAAGAAGCAACCGTCAAAGAAAAAGGTGAAATGATGGAAATGTAATAATGAGAACTGTCGCTTTGTGTTTCGTGAGCATTAGCTGGAAGTGACAATTGAAGCGTCAACTTTATTATAGCATTAATGGCGGCAAATATTCTTCTTTGATAAAATTCACTTTCCAAATATTTAATTGATGAATAAATGGCAAGTGGGAGTACTATCTGTATTGAAAAAAAATTGAGTTTACAAATTGAAGTGATTGAAAGATGATGTGTCATGACATGAAAGCTGGTCAAAGAATGATGGTAAGCAAGGAGGCACGAGTTGCAACAGATACGAGCGAAAGCACAAGAAGAGGACGAGATGATATTCAAAAAGACTCGACGCTCGTACCTATTTAAGTCTAAAAGTTGAGAAGAAAGAACGAGCAAAAGAGCCCAAATTTAGTATTTAATAAGCATTAAATACTGAAAGCGTTAGAGAATTTGTATTAAATTACAATGATTATGTAACATAGCATTTAATGCCTTTAATCGTTCATAATGACCTTATTATGACAAAGGCAAAACATATAATTTAGAAATAGCTATAAAGGGAAGAAGACTAATCATTTTTAGCGACACGGGGTATCAACCGAATATATTGATTTACTTTGCTTTTTACTATCTATCTCATTGTTATCAAAATCAATTTCTTTTGTTTATTTTCGATTATCAGTAACCTCAGTGTTTCTAAAAATAAAGTTTTGACCGAAATTCCAAATGAAGATAACGGACACGACACAACATATTCTCCATTCATTATATCCTTATTTCCTTCTTTAAAGGATTCATCCATCAGTTAAAGAAGCACAAGAAAGAACGCATTGCCGGAAAACAATTGACATATTATTGTTCTTACTTTTTTTTTGGTTTTCTTTTTGTGACAGATATTGGAACTCTTATAAAAATGAAGGCATAAGAAATTAAGATGTATTGCACGGAAATCATGCAATTGATGGTTTTTTCTTGTTGCTCTTTGTGTAGAGATATTGGTACCCTACAACAACAAGCAGGTCTTTTTAGTTAGGTGATTCTCTAGTCTAGAAAGGATATTTCGATACTCATTAGACAATATTTGGGAAGCAGAATAAACGAAGATGCTCTGCTCTTGAAAAAGCAAACAATATTCTGATGAATGATGCAAGATCACATGTATCTCACTTAAATATATTTACTTTTTCTATGTGAATAAATTATCCTTTTAAGAATTTATTTTAGTCTTGGTTAGCATTAAAATGTTAATTTATATTATCATGATTTTTTTATGTTAAATTGAATTTGCAGAACTCCACACTGTGAAACATGCACATGCCTAAGATGGAGAAAGACCAACGGCTACTATAGGCAAGCCTCGAATTACTCCTTTATCTTCCCAAATATTTAATCCATTTTTTGCTTTTTATGTGTGTCCTGAAATAATGTTGGTATTTGACAATTAGCTGAGCACAAGATAAAAACTTTCCATAATTGCCCTATGTAAACATGAATAATTAAAATTATAAAAGAAAAAGTTGTAAACAGCCTTTAATATCAGATTCTCACTAAAAATATACAGTTACTTACATTCGGCTATAAGACAAGCAGCATTACATGATTTGCATTGAAACATAAAGAAAAAATTTGCATCACAATTCACACATGTACATGTTATAAACAACCGAAAAAGCTTAAAAATGTCACACAACTTTTAGAAATAGTCTATACATGTTATCCGTTAAAAAATACTTATTTCATATCCATGCTATTATTGATTAACGGCAGTGGCATGTGTGAACCAAATAAAAATTGAGTCATTAGTCAATAATGGCCTGGATGAGCCATTTCTTTAACGTTAGTGGCATGAAAATAATATTTTTTTAACGGATGACATGGATAAATAATTTCTAAAAGTAGTGACATTTTTAGGCATTTTCCCTATAAACAAAAGCATGTAGTTCCACATGCTAACAAAAGCGGTGTGATCATATGATTTTAGCCCCGTTCGATTTGTGTGTGTCGTCCTTGAGCGGGAGCCATGCTAATTTTCACTGTATCGTTCCAAGTGATCGCAAATGCGAACTCAGTGCTGACCTACCCCTCTTTGCAAGTGCGAAGGATTTGTCGTAAATGTGAAGCCTGGCCTGGCAGTTGCGAGGACTAAGGCCTACACCAGAATTGAGCACACTGGCAAAGTTTCTAAGTCCGAATTCACTCCGTAGCCTATCTAAAACTCACCTGAGCTCTTGGAGATCCAAACCAAACATTCACGCAAGTCCAAAAATATTATGCGAACTTGCTCGGGCTATCAAATCGCCAAAATAACACATAAAACTACAAATAGAATACAAAATCAAATGAAATTTTCAAGAAAATTTTAAATTTCTATTTTAACAATCGGGCGTCCGAATCACGTCAAACCAATTTCGTTTCTCACCAAATTTGACAGATAGTAATGAACATATAACGGATTCCAAAACCATAATGCAGACCCGATATCAATAAAGTCAAACATCGGTCAAACTTTTAAAGACATTAAGCTTTTAAACTTTCAAATTTTAATAAAATGCGTTAACTCGAGTTAGGTACCTCGAAGTTCGATTCTGGGCATATGCCCAAGTCCAAATAACAATACTGACCCACTTGGACCATCGAAATACGGATCCGGATCGGTATGCTCAAATTGTTGACCGAAGTCAACTCAAATAGATTCAAGGCAAACTTCATATTTTATCAATTTTTAATATAAAAAATTTTTGGAAAAACATCCGGATAGGCACGTAAGTCAAGAAGGGCTAAAATGAAGTATTTGAGGCTTCAGAGCACCGAGTTAGGTTCTAAAACATAAGATGACCTATCGGGTCATCACATTATCCTCCTCTAAAACAATCGCCCGTCCTTGAACGGACATAGAAAAGTATCTGGACTAGTGAAAAGGTGTGGATATCTACTTTGCATGTCCGACTCGGACTCCCAAGTAGCTGCCTCAATGGGCTGACCTTTTCACTACACTTGAACTGAAGGATAACTCTTTTACCTCAACTAACGAACCTGTCGAGCAAGAATAGCCAAAGGCTCCTCCTAATAATTCAAATCCTTATCTAACTGGATAGAGCTGAAATCTAGCACATAGGATGGATCACCGTGACACTTTTGGAGCAAGGACACACAGAATACCGGATGAACTGCTAATAAACTAGGTGGCAATGTGAGCTTGTAAGACACTTCACCCACTCTCTGAAGAATCTCAAAAGGTTTGATATACCTAGGGCTCAACTTGCCTTTCTTTGCGAACCTAATCACACCCTTCGTGGGTGAAACCCGGAGCAACACCTGCTCTCCGACCATGAATGCAATATCACGAACTCAACGGTTGGCATAACTCTTCTGCCTAGACTGAGTTATGTTAACTCGATCCTGAATAATCTTGACCTTATCCAAGGCATCGTTTACCAAATATGTACCTAATAACTGAGCCTCCCTCGGCTTGAACCATCCAACTGGCAAATGACATCGCCTCCCGTATAATACCTCAGAGGGAGCCATCTGAATGTTCGACTGGTAGTTATTATTGATGGAAAATTCGTATGGGGAAAGAACTGATCCCAAGAACCTCCGACGTCTATAACACAAGTGCGGAGCATATCCTCCAATATCTGAATAATAAACTCAGATTGTCCACCCGTTTGAGGATAAAATGTTGTGCTCAACTCAACCTGCATGCCCATCTTAGGTTGTGCTACCTCTAGAAGGGCAAGGTGAACTATGCACCTAAATCAGAAATGATGGACATAGGCACATCGTGGAAACGAACGATCTCGCGGATGTAAATCTCAGCCAACCGCTATAAAGAATTTGTAACTTCCACAAGATGAAATGCACTAACTTGGTCAGCCTATCTATAATAAACCAAATTGAACTTCCTCTGAGTGTATGGAGTCCAATAGCAAAATCCATAGTGATACGCTCCCACTTCCACTGAGGAATCGCTAACTTCTGAAGCAAACCACTAGGTTTTTTATGCTCATACTTTACTTGCTAACAATTTAGACACCAAGCTACATATTCAACTATGTCCTTCTTCATCCTTCTCTACTAATAATGTTACCACAAGTCCTGATGCATCTTAGCAGCACCCAGATGAATAGAATATTGGGAACTGTGGGCCTCTCCAAGAATCAACTCACGAAGTCCATCTACATTAGGCACATAAACACAATCCTGCATCCTCAAAACTCCATCATATACAATAGTAACCCACTTGGAATCACTGTGCCGCTCCGTGTCCCTAAGGACAAGCAAAACACAACTAGGCTTAGAGACATCCACCCTTATAAATTGATTGGACAAAACCTGAAAATCTAATGCAAGGGGTCTCTCACTGACTGGAATGTACGCAAGACTACCATTCTTACTGATTTCATGATATAGAAGAATAGAAGTGAAATTTTTCCCAACTCCATAGCTTCTGGAAGATAAGTACAGACGTCTCTGTACCGATCATCCAAAATCTACTAAGTTTGCTCATGAATCGTGACACCTATGAAACCTAGTGCTATGATACCAACTTGTCACGATCCGAAATCGAACCGTTGGGACCGTGTTGGTGCCTAGCATGTCACTTGCCAGGCAAGCCAACATTAGAACTTTTTTTTTCCATTTTTAACAGTTTAATATTAGTTAATAATAAAGAACCAAAACTAATGCAATAATCCAAAGTAATAATGCATAAGCTAAAATAGCCAATCATTTAATATATCCATGAACTTGGTGTCACAAGTGCACAAGCTACTAGAATAGTACATATGAGGGTCTAAAATAAATAGAAAGTTGTCTGAAGGAAATAAACAACTAAATAAAAGGTAGGGGGACTCCAGGAGCTGCGGGCACTGAGCAGTTGTACCTCAAGTCTCTGCAAAGCAGATCAATCCATGCACACTAATAGCCGCCGTTGGGACTGATTCCAGAAGAGTGTAGTATGAGTACAACCAACCCCATGTACTTTGTAAGTTCCGAGCCTAACCTCGATAAAGTAGTGATGGGGCTAAGACAAGTCACATACACTACAACCTATACGCAGTATATAACAAAGGCAAAAAAGGAAATACGGAACAAAATAAGATAGTCAACATAAAATAATAGATACAACCTCGAGAAATATACTGTTGTCGTTAAGAATTACCAATCCTTAGAGTTTCAAATGAAAATACCAAAAACCAACATAGCTCGAGGAAATTGAAACACATAGGTTATTGGGGCGCAACCCGATCCCATTATATAACAATATCACTATCATAATTCATTCTTATTTTACAGCAACTATCCACCCTTATTCCACATATTGAGGTGTGCACCCCGATCCCACCGTATTAGTATAGGTTTACGCTTATTCCACCATACCAATCCACCCTTATTTCACCTGTTGCAACGTGCATCCCGATCCCACTATATCAGTATCAAATACTTAATGAGTACAGTCAAATCAATAATTCATCTCATAAGGATCTCTACGATTAATGAATACAACGCTGAACCAGAAAGGAAACCTTGTACAACATGGGAATTCATATAAGTAATACTACACAGCAAGACCAGTCTAGTAATCGGCAATTAGAAGGTGCAAGTAAGTCAATTTAAGCAAATAGTAGGGAATCATAAAACTATGAAAAGATCTAGCATCATTAATGTTAGCTCAAGTGATGGTTAGTTTTGAAGACTGACAAAGGAACTCATGATGAACCAGGTCTATCACTCAAGTGCACAAAAATGGGCAGTTTTGAGCATGTGGGTTGCATGTGAAGGAGATAAGCTTAACTTGGTGTATTTAATTCTCCTGATCGAAAAGGTTGCATAATTGATAAGGAGGAATCCTTAATCAAAGAGAACACTATCCAAGATATGGAAGGAGTTAGAAGCTGAAATCGACTAGAACTCTTCCACCACGGAAGAGTTGTATCAGAACTCTAGTTATTTCTTCATCTACTAACTCTATAAGTTGCAGGATGTTCTCACATTAAAATGTTGAAGTTAAACTTGAATTGAGAGCAAAATAACAAGGCTTTTTGCAAGCAGTTCGTGTGTGATTCAAGTGTGCAAACCTGAAGCTACATGAACCAGATTGAAGAACCAGCTCCATAAAGAGTTTTAAGTGTCGTTCTTTATTTCTAGTTCAATTGTAGTAGGTGTTTTCATATTGTACCTTTCAACTTTATCTAGAAGCAATTGAAATAGGTATTTTGAGTATTCAAGTTAGAGTTAACTTGAAGTTGTCGCAATAGTTAGAGGTCGGTTACTACAACGGGGTTAGAGTTAATCCTAGGTTTACAAAGAGTTTTGTAAATGCACTTTTGGCTCAATGATTTTAGTGGAAGTTTGGAAAAATCCTACTGAGTAGTAGGTCGTGGTTTTTTCACCTTTAAGCCAGGTGTTTTCCATGTAAAATCTCTATGCTCTTTATTTTTTGTATTTATTATTCTACAATAGTAGTAGTTGGAACACAGAGAAGAACCAAGTCTTTCCAGAAGCAGTTTAAGCGAAAAATTGGGCACCACACAAATAACCACCCTCTTGTGTGGTATTGAGGTTTAGAACATCAATATGTATCAGGGCAGGTTATCCTTGAAGAGGCTAACACGTTAGGAACATATCAAGATGAGTGCACCAGTTAGAAACTAGGAAGGACAATCCACTAATAGGCCTCCACTCTTTAATGGCCAGTACTACTCTTGATGGAAAAATAGGATGAGAGATCATATCATCGGATAACACTATCAGCTATGGGACATTTTCACTGATGGTCCCTTGCTACCATGAAGAAGAATGTTGAAGGAGTAGATATGCCAAAAACAAGAGCTGGCCGCAATGCTGAGGATTTGAGGAAGTGGGAAAAGAATGCATAGGCCAATAAATGGCTTGTTTATGGACTTGGTCCATACTAGTACAGTAGAATTCAAAGTTGTACCACTGCTAAGGAAATTTGGGATACTTTTCAACTGGCTCGTGAAGGAACACCTCAAGTGAAGAGGTCCAAAGGAACATTACTGTATTCTCAATATGAG
This sequence comes from Nicotiana noctiflora, assembly GCA_032618575.1. Taxonomy (NCBI): domain Eukaryota; kingdom Viridiplantae; phylum Streptophyta; class Magnoliopsida; order Solanales; family Solanaceae; genus Nicotiana; species Nicotiana noctiflora. The sequence continues at coordinate 16,143 of JASVEL010008470.1, forward strand.
AGTTTCACCATGAAGCAAGGGGAAACAATCCAAAAGATGTATACAAGGTTCACCACAATGACAAATGAACTTAAGTCTCTTGGAAGGGTTATTCTTGAAGAAGACAAAGTTGAGAAGATTTTGACAAGAGGTACTGCCAATCTCTTGGGAAAGCAAAATCATAGCTATTCAGGAATCAAAGAACACTGTCACTCTTAGTTGGATGAGATAATTGGAAATCTCACTGCTTATGAACTTAGAAGGCAAACCATAAAGATGGATTCACCCTAGAAGGAAAGGAGCATGACATTCAGAATCACTGAAGGTGCTGATATAGAGGAGGATAAAATGACCATAATCACAAAAGATTTCAAGAAGTACCTAATGAGAGGAAATGGTCATTCAAGAAGTGGAAGCTACATCAATCCAAGGGTTCCTAAAAAATAAACTAATGAGGGGTGTTACAAGTATGGGAAGACTAATCACCACATCAAAAACTGCCCTCAATGGAAAGTTCAATGGAAAAAGGAAAGAGTTGAACGACGGATTAAGAAGAAGGAATAGGTTCATCCCAAGAAGAACAAAGTATTAAAAAGGCAATGGTTGCTGTCTGGGGAGAAAGCTCGGATGAGAACTCACCGGATGAAGATGGAGATAAACAATCACTTATGGCAATTGAAAAATCTGATGAGGAATCTAAGGTAAATATAATTCATCTCAAAGACAAGATTAAATTTTTGTCTAAAGAAAAGCTATCTGAGTTACTCCTGGATTTCATTGATGAATCTGAGGATCTAAATAATGAAAACAAACAGTTGTCTAAGGAGTGCGTGATTTTGAAAGCTAAGTGCAAAAATCTGGAACTTAGGGCTAGTGAAAGTGATAGTAAAAATGTTGAGTTGAAGAACCAGGTTCATGAACTTGACACCACAGTCCTAAAGCTTAAATCTAAAAATCCAAATTTGAAATTAGGAACTGGTAAAAAGAAATCTGATCACACACAACTCACTTTAGAAGAAAATATAGGAAAAATGAAAGATGAGTTGTACAAAAGAGATGAGCAGATAAGAGTCCTTAAGGAGGATCTGAACAAGGTTAAGCACGAGCTAGATAGAACCTGTAAATAGAATAGGTCCTCCGATGCACTTTCATGGCTACATGAACAACATAGTAGCAAAAAGAGAGAACTTGGCTATGGGACCCTTCACCTAAGTGGGATCCCAAAAGCAAGTACCTCACACTTCCTGAGAATAATATTTGCACACACTATGGTAAAATTAGTCACTATAAAAGTAAATGTATTGCAAAAGAAATGGCTTGTCAAAAGAATAAAGAATTTGTTCAAGGGAAAAATAAGCTATTAGGTTGGGCTAAAAAGTATTTGATTCACTCTTTTGCCTATAGAAAGGGACCCAAACTAGTTTGGTTCCTAAGACTAACCCCTGATTTCCTTTAGCGGGTTGGTTGTTCAAAGCATATAAGAGGAAGCAAGAACTAGTTCCTTTCACTTGAGGACCTCAAAGGAAGTAATGTCTCCTTTGGAAATGGGAAGAAAGGTGAGATCATTGGGGTTGAAAAGGTAGGTAAGACGGATTCTCACTCTATTGAGAATGTCTATTTGATAGATGACCTAAAGTACAGTCTAATCAGTGTATCACAATTATGTGATAAAGGAAACTTGGTAGCATTCACCACTACCAAATATATTGTGATTAATCTTGCTGTTGACAAGATTTTTTTGCAGGGAAAAAGAGTTAACAATATTTATATTGTAGATTTGTCTATTCTCTCAGAAAATGAACTAACTTGGTAAGTGTCTTGGACAATGATCCCCTCCTTTGGCACAAGAGACTTGGACATGCAAGTCTGAGTTAACTCAACAACTTAGTCTTAAAGGACCTGGTGATAGGGCTGCCTAACATCAAGTTCAAAGAAGACAAAGTTTGTGAGGCTTGTGCAATGGGAAATAAGGTAAGATCCTCTTTTAAATAGAAGAAAGTGGTAAGTACTACCAGAACGATGGAACTGGTCCATATGGATCTCTGTGGTCCAATGAGAATATTAAGCAGAGGTGGTAAAATACATGTGATGGTGCTTGTTGATAATTATTCTAGGTTACTTGGACATTATTTTTAACATCTAAAGATGAAGCATTTGACATGTTTACTTCACTGAGAAACAACTATGTAATCAACTTGCATCAATTAGGTCTGATCATGGAACTAAATTTTAAAATGCTAAGTTTGCTGAATTTTAACATTATACATCATAAATAGTTGCATGAATAGACCCGTGGTTAAGAAGATTCCCTATGAGTCACTTAAAGGGAGAAAGCTAAATATATCCCATCTTAGGGCATTTATATGCAAATGCTTTATGCACAATAATGGCAAAGACTCCCTAGGTAAGTATGATCCCAGAAGTGATGATGGAGTATTCTTGGGATATTCGTCACATAGTAAAGCTTATAAGATATACAGTAAAAGAACAATGTGTATAAAAAATATGTATATGTTATTTAAAACTAACATTCTTTCTAAGAAGATGGAACATGAAGATGAAGCAATTGGGATGGTAAGAAATTTAAATGATATCGCAACCCAGACTGAAGCTGCAATAGCAGAAGGAACATGTGATGGAACATGTTCTTCTACCCAAGGCAACATGACATGAGGAACTGATCCTCAAACCTCGAGGGAACCTGTCCATGAACCTATTCCTCAGTAACAAAACTAGGAAGGAACATCAAATGAAATTCACACTCCTATTGCAACATCCATGAAATTGGATATAGATGAACCTGGTTCATCTGTTGATCAGAAATTGTATAGGGGATGATTGGTTCTATTTTATATCTCACTACTAGCTGATTTGACATTTTGTGCAGTGTAGGTCTTCGTGCTCGATTTCAGGGAAATCCAAAGGATCCTCACTTGACTAATGTAAAGAGAATATTGAGATACTTGAAAGGCACCACTGACCTTCGACTTTGGTATCCAAAAGGTAGTAATTTTAACATAGTGGGATATGCTGACGCTGATTATGCAGGTTTTCTTGTGGATAGGAAGAGCAATTCAGGTATGGCACATCTTCTTGGTTTATGTCTTGTGTCATGGGCTACCAAAAAGCAAAATTCAGTGGCCTTATCTACATCTGAAGCGGAGTATGTTGTTGATGCTTCATGCTATGCTATTGAGGTGGATCAAATAGCAATTATTGAACTCTAGAATTGATGTGGTTGCATCCCTATTTTTTGTGATAACCCTAGTGCTATTATCATGACAAAGAAACCGGTTCATCGTAAGATAACTAAGCACATAGATGTTAGGCACTATTTTTTTTAGGGACAACTATGAGAAAGGCTTGGCCACTGTGGAATTTTGTTCTACTCACAAGCAGATTGTTTAGTCTTCACAAAAGCCTTAAGTAGAGATCACTTTGAGATGAACATGTTGGAGTTAAGGATTATTAAGATCACCTAAAAGGAACAGTTCAAGGTTTAACTAAACAAATGAAAAAAAATTGAATAACAAATTTTGGTTTGAAAGTCAGTAAATTGTATAATTAGATTAAATCTTGCTTAGTCTCATACTTTCTATAGTATACTCTTGTGCCATGTGTTAAAATGACTCATAATCACTAATGATATTTTCTCTATTTTGGCAAATGTAGACTAACACAAGAGAATTATCAGTGAAGAACCTGATTTATCAAGATAACACGGTATATTTTTTACACTTTGCATAATTTGAAATAACTATATGAGAAGAGAGTCCTACCAAATATCAAAATCCATTAGGACTTATCCGTTACAAGTGAACAAGTCCTGTTCAAAAGAGTCCCAACCGAATGGAAGTACCTAGATTCTAGGGATACACTCCAACGTCTCTTCAAAACTGAATTTCAGTTTGATTAAATTTCTAAGAGTATGAAAAGTTGTAGTTACCCCATCAATTATTCCTTTATATATTCATCGGCTTTAGTGTATTTCTTACTCCATATCTCTCAAGTCGTCAAAAACTCTCATTCTTGTTTTATCTTCCAAGCACAATATAATTCTCTTCTCTTCCATACCCTAGCTTAGATATCTCGAACACCTCTAGCAATCCTTTATCGCCACCACAGGAAACATCTTCTACACCTTATAGAAAACCAATCTCTAAGAAAATTAGAGTAAAGATGATGGCTCGTAAGATTATCGCTGAAGGAGAGCAGATCAAGAAAATAAACAAGCAATTGAAAGCACGTAGGGAAGAAAAATCCTAGAAATCTGAAGATTCATTTAAGTCTGCTACTAAGGGGGAAGAAAGTAGGTATTCTGAAACTGAACAAGTATCTTCTGATTCTAAAGTTTCTCCTGAGGCACTTTCGAAAGTTGCTGATAAATTATAGATTTGTAGGATATATAACAGGTGCTAAAACTACATAATCTGGAGAAATTGGTGGTGAAAATGAAAAATAAAAAAAGAAGAGCAAGGGCGCTATGAGTACTATAAGGGGAGATGGGACAAGAGTGGATGATTCTTCACCCACTCCTGTTAGTCTAACAAAATAAATCGGTGCAATGGTTGTTTGGGGAGATGAATTTAGTGAAATAGAAAAGAGTGTGAGCAAAATAGGGGGAAGTAGGTCTGGCGAAGCTGCTGAGGGGTTGGTTCACCTGGAAACCATTGCGGACCCTGTTCTATGTAAACAGGAAACCATTGCGGACCTACTGATAGAGTTATCAATGGCACCAAAACTCATGCCATTCTCTATGATTTCATTTTCACAAATGTGCTAGAACATTTCAAGGTATTAATGAAGAAATGGCAGGTTAGTACAAGAAAAGATCATTTTGGGGTTAATACTCTGCTTGCTTGCGATTATGAAGTCAATGTCACTCTTAATGAACTTGGTTCATCCAAAAAGACACCTATCAATAGCAAAGTCAGATTCTTGGTACAGGAGAGTAAGGCAAAGGATATTGAGAGAGTAAGGCTGAAGACACGATTGGTTGAGGTAGAGATATTCTCAGAACTGAACTTGCAAGGGAAAAGGAGAAGAATGGTGGAATTCTTCAACACATGCTGAAACTTCTCTAAGTAAATAACTCAGCCCTACCACTTCCAAGCCTTAAGACTCCTAACGTAGTGTAGATCAACCAGTGACCCAGTTCAGGATGTTTTATTTCTTTTGGTCATGTTTTCGGTATTTTTGTTCCTTCTTATGCTTTGTGATACAAGCTTATTAATCATCAATGAAATTCACTATTTTTCCTCTAACCGTTTGTTTATATTTCTTGGATGGTTGAAATTCTTTGTTTGATCTATGATGATTAATCCATGTTTGCATTTGAAGTAGCTCTAGTGGCCACGAGTAAGCTTTAAAATCTGGTTATTTCACATTTTATGCAACTTTCGATGATGCCAAAAGGGGAACAATAATTTGTGCGTTAAACAAGTGATGTTTACACTTTGAACAGTAATGTTTATAACCTAAAGTACTTGGTCCTTGATGATAAGTGATAAAAAAGAAAAATATTTCTAACATTGTGTTAATGTTGAGCTGAGTTGATACATGGCCTAAGCTTATGAAAAGCACAGAGTTTGTCATCATCGAAAAAGGGAAATTTGTTGGCCCAAGTAAAGGTTAGTTTTGAAGACCGACAAAGAACTCAGGATGAACCAGCTCCATCACTCAAGTGCACAGAAAGGGGCAGATTCGAGCATGTGAGTTGCACGCGAATGAGATAAGCTTAACTTGGTGTCTTTAATTCTCTTGGTCGAAAATGTTGCATAATTGATAAGGAGAAGGAGTACTTAATCAAAGAGAACACTATCCAAAATAGGGAAGGAGTTAGAAGTTGAAATAAACTAGATCTCTTCCACCACGGAAGAGTTACATCAAAATTTAAGTTATTTCTTCATCTACTAACTATATAAATTGCAGGATGTTCTCACATTAAAGTGTTGCACAAAAATGCTGAAGTTAAATGTGAATTGAGAGCAAAATAGCAAGGCTTTTTGCAAGCAATTTGTGTGTGATTCAAGTGTGCAAACCTGAAGCTACATGAACCAGATTGAAGAACCAGCTCCATAAAGAGTTTTATGTGTCTTTCTTCATTTCTAGTTCAATTGTAGTAGGTATTTTCATATTGTACCTTTCATATTTATCTAGAAACAATTGTAATAGGTATTTTGAATATTCAAATTAGAGTTAACTTGAAGTTATCGCAATAGTTAGAGGCTGGTTACTACAATGGGATTAAAGTTAATCCTTAGGTTTACAAAGAGTTTTGTAAATGCACTTTTGGCTCAGTGATTTTAGTGGAAGTTTGAAAAAAATCCTACTGAGTAGTAGGTCGTAATTTTTTACCTTTTAAGCTAGATATTTTCCATGTAAAATCTCTGTGTTCTTTATTTTCTGTATTTATTATTCTGCAACAGTAATAGTAAAAAAGAACCAGGTCCTTTCCAGACGTAGTTTAAGCGAAAAATCGGGTACCACACAAATCACCTCCCCCCTCTCTTGTGTGGTATTGACGTTTAGAACATCAATTAACATGAGTAACATTGATTCACATGTAGCTATTGAGCATGGAAGACATTTAGAGCACATAGTTAAGACATCAAAGGGGATAATGAAGGAAAGCGGAAAATCGGGGAAAATAAGTAATTCGGAGGCGTATAAGCACTCGTTACCTCGCATATACACCGCAACACATGGAAATTACATAGCATGTAATCCGAGGGTCCCTAATTCCCTCGAGTTAAGGATAGACACAACACTTACCTCGCTCCAAAGATCACTCAAAGCTCAACCACAACTTTGCCTTTCAAACAAGCCTCCGAACCAACAATATCTAGCAAATTACCAACCAAATGATTCAAAATAAGCCTTAGGAATTACTCGCGATTGCAAAAAAAAATCAATTTAGTTAATTATTGAAGAACTCAAAAAAGTCAACTCCCGGACACGCTTGGTCCAAACCCAAAATTCAAACCAAAGCCTGATTATTCATTCACCCCGGAGCTCGGTTATGTAATTTATTTTGGAATCCAACCTTAATTTGAGGTCTAAATCCTAATTTTACAAAAATCCTTAATTCTACTCAAACTCCCAGTTTCCACCATGAAAACACTAGAGTTTAAGTTGAAATATTAGGAAATATAATGAAAGATTGAAAGAAAATAGATTAGAATCACTTACCAATTATTTGGGGAAGAAGGGTTCTTGGGAAAATTTTCTCTAGGGTTTTCTTGTTTTGAAGCATTAAAGAATGGGAGAAAACCCCGTTTTTCAGCTATTAGACCAGTAGCAGGTGTCGCAATTGCGATCTGAGGTTCGAAATTGTGATCCCATAAACGCTAGCTTTTCTTCGCAAATGCGGAGTCTCACAATTACTGTTGTCATCACAATTGCGATGACTTTTTCGCAAATACGAACAGTGGCCTACTCGCAATTGCGACCAAGTGATCGCAACTGCAAACTCAGTGCTGACCTATGCTTATTTGAAAATGCGAAGGATTGTCACAAATGCTCACCTGACAGAGGTCACAAATGCAAAGCCTGGCCTCACAATTGCAAGGTCTGAGGCCTACACCAGAACTGAAGCACACCGGTAATGTTTCTAAGTTTAAAGTCACTTTGTAGCCTATCTGAAACTCACCCGAGCCTTTGGGGCTCCTCACCAAAAATTTACACAAGTCCAAAGACATCATATGCACTTTATCGCGTGATGAAATCGCCAAAATAACACCTAAAACAACGAATTGAACACCAAATCAAATGAAATTTTCAAGAAAACTTTAAAACTTCTATTTAACAACCAAACGTTCAAATCACGTCAAACCAACTTGGTTTCTCACCAAATTTGACACAAAATTCATAAATATTGTAACGGACCTATACCGGATTTCGACACCAAAATACGACAAGTCATTAAGCTTTTAAACTTTCAAATTTCAACAAAATGCGATAACTCGAGTTAGGGACCTCCGAATTCGATACTAGGCATATGCCCAAGTCCCAAACTGCGATACAGAACCCCCACAACCGTCGAAACATGGAACCGGGTCTGTTTGTTCAAAATATTGACCAAAGTCAACTCAAATGGATTTCAAGGTAAATTTTTTATATTTTATCATTTTTAACATAAAAGCTTTCGGAAAACATACTAGGGCTTCGCACACAAATCGAGGAAAGCTAAAATGAGATATTTAAATCTTCGAAATACAGAATTAAATTCTAAAACATAAGATGACCTATCGATTATCCCAAGCATTTTGTTGCAGTACCTTAAACATCTCAAAGTGCTTATGGTACCATTTATTCCTTGAGCTTGTAAAAAGAATGGTAGCGAGAGATAGTATTGAGTGTCCATCATAAGAAAATGCGTATTAAAATGCTTTTAATCAATAAGCAGTCACAATTTAAAATGTCTTAAACAAGGACAACGGCCAGTAACTTAACCTATCCAACTTTATTGAGCATGCAAGTTAGAGATATTAGCTCAAAATTGTCACAATTAGCTAGGTATCGAATTGGTGGGATGAGTCAAATTTGGACCTGTTGACAAGTTGAATGCATCAAATCTTCTTTTTGTTTTTTTGGTTAAACTTAACACCACTAACAACAACAACAACAACTACCCAGTATGTTCCCACAAAGTGGGGTCTGGGGAGGGTAATACGTACACAGGCCTTACCCCTACCCGAAAGGGTAGAGAGGCTGTTTCCGGCAAAACTTAACACCACTAATTAGAGGGAATATGTCTGTTTAAGATAAGATAAGTTTGTCGAAAATTCCTTTGATTAGAAGCGGAATATTGCTTGCGGAAATTTGATCAGGGGTTACGAACACCAAATAGTTTCTAGAAACAGAACCTTTTCTAATTTTAAATTTTATTACATATACAAAGAAAGGTGCAGACGAAGTAAAATGGAAGAGTAACTGGTATCCACTGTGTAAAAAAAAAAAAAATTGTTTGATACTATCAAACACTTACTTTCCCAAGTAATTCATGTGCCGTCAATTTCTTTCCCTATCTTATAGTAATAGGATTCTGATTATGGAGTTTTGGCAGTACATGTGCACTCATTCGAGAGAATTATGGCTTTGGATTTGGGGGCAAATATGTAGTATATGCTTATTAAAAAAAGGCCTATATTCCAAAGGTATGGACCGCCCTAAAACAATGTAAGTATGACTAAATCTTTTCCATTAAGGATCTGTGGTCTCTAAAAACCATATAGTGCCGTTACAGTAATCCAAACATTTGGTTTTAGTTGAGCTAGTTGCTGAATCTATGTTCGGCCAAGTTTCTTTTTCGCCAAAAGTATTTTTTTGGGCCAAAAGTATTTTTACCCAAAAATTGAGGTGTTTGGTAAGTTTTTGGAAAGAAAAAAGATGCTTTTGAGGAGAAACAGAAAAAAATAGTTTCTCTTCAAAAGCACTTTTTTGAGAAGCACTTTTGAGAAAAAATATACTTAGAAGCAGTTTTTTAAAGCATGGCCAAATACTAATTGTTGCTCAGAAGTATTTTTCAAACTAATTAGTCAAACACAAACTGCTTCTCACCAAAAGTACTTTTGAGAAAAACACTTTTAAAAAAAAATATTTCTCAATATAAGCTAATTTTTGCAATTTGGCCAAAATGGCTATATAAGTTTGAAACATTTCTGTAGTAGAAGAGTATAATGTGGCCGAAGTCAAGGCAAATTAAAGAATCGGCTGCTTTACCCTCGTTTATGCTTATGAAATTGTGATATAGAAAAGAGAAAAGCAATACACATCAAAGATTTATGTTCCTTCAACTTCATCCGTTCTAAGTTACGTGGAGGTGTTTGACTCGGCACAATTTATTTTTTTTTAAATAAAATTTTTTGAAATTTTTGATCTAAAACAAACCATAATTATTTGTGTGGCAGGAAACAATCTCATTACAAGTAAAACAAAAAAATTAAAGTTAAATTATTTAAAAATAAAAAATTAAAATATAAATTTTTTTTGAACAAACTAAAAAAAATGTGACACATAAATTGAACTAAAAAGGAATATATAGAACACTTTCAGTGTAGTTTAATCCAATATAATATAAGAAAATTACCATGTAAAAGTTTATCATAGAGAGATTACACATAACTACTTTTACGTAACTGATTATGTAAACAGTAAATATTGTGAGCACTGTCACCGGTTAGAACTTAGCTCCAGTTTGGCTATAGATTTTGGTTATCTTTTTAAAAGAAAATTCGAATACATTATTTGTTCATGAAAAGTGATTCGTTTTTGAGAAAATTTTGGAGAAAAAAAAAAATCGAAGTTCTCAAAAATTGGTTTAGGACAGTTTTTGGGTGAAATTTTTTCTTCTACTCAAAAAACTTTAATATTTTCTAAATAAAATGCATGTACAAATACAACTCTACTACAATTTATTTTTCAACACAAGTTCAATTTTTTTTTTCAAGTTTCAACCAAATCTATATCCAAATACTAGCTTAAATTCATGCATCAAATTAAAGCACGGGTGATTTTAAAAGTAAATTTACCTCCTATAGCAAAATATTATACCATATTTATTATAAATCAAAAAATATTTTAAAATATTAGTATCTAAAGCTACTTTTAATATATTATAACAAATTAGATATCTTTTGTTTACACTATTGTATAGGCGTAAAATACGCTATTTATGTTTTTTCCTTCTCTTTCTTTCAGTTAATATACGTTTTTTCTCAGGTTACAACAAGATTTTTCTTCTTTCTCTCTCCACAATCTCTCTCTCTCAGCAAGATTGTAGGAACAAACTTCTCGTAATTAGTCATTACCGTTTTTTATCTAAAAGATCGTGTTAATTGGTAAAGCTTTTGGCCGGTTCACGCTAAATTGCTCTGTAATTCTTCTTTTTCTCTTCACTTTTTTTTTGTTTTGAATTTTCGCCATCGTTAGATTTTGAGGAAGAAACTTTAAATTTCGTCTTCAATGGTTGATTCAACAACCCCGAAGAGGGTTACACTAGGGTATACCCATTAAAGCACTTAATTTTGATCGTCAACGTCATTATCCACTATTGATACATCCTCTTAGCGAACAAATCTAGCATTGGCTACGCCAGAGAAGATTTGAGGACCGAATTTTTGTTTGTCTCCATTTTTAGGTTTAATACAATGCTACAGTATTTTGCTTGGCCGAAAAAAATTATATATGGCCAACTTTCTTCTCTTCTTTACTATTTATTCACATACAATAATACAAATACACACAAATATATTATATTTTGTATAAATACATCATATTTTGTTTGTATTCATGAATATAATAGTGCAGATACACCGAATACAGTAGCGTAGCAGCAAAATTTTTGTGAAATTAATTTTGTCGAGTTAAATTAAGAGTGACGCATAATTGATTCTCTTTCCATTATTAAACAGCTAGTCTCTCCTGTTTTTTAGGTGAATTCTACTACTGTATTCATTATATAGTCGCACAACTTGACTCCCCTATTTTTTAGGCGAATTCTGCTAATATATTCATGAATATAATAGTGTAAATATAACAAATTTAGTCGCATAACAATTAAATACTAGCTATACGGAGCAATTATATGTATGGTAGCTATAGGAAGTAAATAGCCACTAAACAATAGTGATTTTTAAAATTCATCATTTTAAAAAGACGTGTGCACATGAGTCAGTGTTATTCACATTGTAGTGCTTCTAAAAAGAGAAATTTTCATAAAGTACTATTTTTTAATAATAATTAGCCATCTATAGATACCATTTATTATATTATAGATGATAGATACCTTTTATATTGTTATAAGATGTATTTGATGTATTTAAGCTATTGTATACATGAATACAGTAAGGGAAGTCCTGCTAATCAGTTATTGTATTTGAGTGTATTCAACTGTATTCATGGAGTGAAAAATGGGATTACACCTGGACAGATTATTGTATTCAACTGTATTCGACTGTATTCACGGCGTGAAATAGGTGACTACACTGTTTTTAAAATGGAAAGCGAATCAATTAACATAATATACTCCTAATATAGTAACTCAACAAACTCAGTTATAACACACAAATTTTGTATTTCAGTTATAAAAAAGATTCTCAACCGAAAAATACACTAAAAACATAGCAATCTTCAAAGAAATTAAATAATACATCTTAATACATAAATTATATTAATTAAAAAAACTTATGAATACATTCATGGCATATAGCGAGGTAGTGAATACAATAAAATATATAGAATACAACGAGATACAAATACAATGAGAAAAAAAGATAGTGAATACAATGAAATACATGGAATACAACGACATACATTGAATTACAATGAAAAATAGACAATGTATACAATAAAATATATAGAAGTACAGCATAATACGTTGAAAATATATTAAAATATAACAGGTAAAAATTCCTTCTTATTAAGGGCTTATTCATCTCAATGGCAGCTGCAGGGCCCACAAAATACCAGATGATGAATGAGAGAACATGGCCATACAAATCGGACAGTGGTCCTCGTTTCACCGCCTTTTCATTCATGTTAAAACACCACCCAAAAATCATAATCTAAGAAAATAAAACCCCACAAACCATAATCCCCAATTCAATCCAATTTCGTCATCAAATCAAGAATAAAGTGGAGGAAAGTTCAAAACAAAATCTTGAGATCTAGGATCGATGAGTGCTGGTGGTGTAGTTCAAGCAGTACCACTTGTCTCGCTTTGGATGTTTCCCCTGCTGACCCAGTCAATTCCGTCCTCAACGTCATCAGGAGAGCAACTACACTCCAACAATTCTCCTACTACAATGGAGGATATCGACGGAGGAAAAATCGCAAGCGAACTAGATATAGAAGAGAAAGAGAATCGGAAATTGTAATGAGATGGGGGAAGAGAATGGGATGTATCAAAGTAGAGAGAGAAAGAAAATATTGTAACTGATTTGCGTATTTAGTAGCTTAGGCTAGAAGGTAACCAAAATTAAATATTTTGCTATAAACCTTAAAAGGTATCTATAGAATAATTATTTTTAAATGATATTTATTATTTAAAATAAATAAGTGTTAACCTTTGCTATAGGAGGTACAAATTCCTTCTAAAAATGGTCCAGAGTCCATTGTTGTGTCTCTGGTTAGGCTTATCCACATGCCACCTCCCACATCCCACTCTAAGCCCATGCTATTGGTACAGCCGCCATGAGAAGAACGACTTGAGCATGGAAAATGTGTTCCTGCGAAGCCAAGGCCCAAAACAGATATACTCAAATCCAATACATAGTTGCATAGACACACCCTAGCAAAAGAGGGGGAAGTTCATGGTTGGCCACTAATAACACATATATTTACTTTTAAGATACCATTTAAAATATCATTCTTTAGCCACTGCTTTAATAAACTTTAACTGCCCGGACGAAAAAACCCTTCTGCTCATGTCCTTAACTTTTGTACTTAACTTCAGAACTTCAGGACTACATGTCCTTAACTTTTAAACTTGGAGCTCTAAGTTCAAGACTTCAGGACTACATGTCCTTAACTTTTGAACTTGTAACTCTAAGTTCAGGACTTCAGGACTACATGTCCTTCACTTTTTAGAACTCTAAGCTTAGGACTTCAAGGCTACATGTCCTTAACTTTTGAACTTGGAACTCAAACTTCAACACCAAGCGTCCTTAACTTTTGAACTTATAAGTCCAGGACTTCGGGACCTATTGTCCTTAACTTTTGAACTTGTAATCGTAAGTTCTTGATCTATTGTCCTTAAATTTTGGGCTTCTTAGCCTAAGTTCAGGACATATTGTCCTTAACTTTAGAGCTTGTTAGTTTAAGTTCAATTGTCCTTAACTTTTGAACTTGTAACTGTAAGTTAAGGATTGTTTGTCCTTAACTTTTGAACTTGTAACTATAAGTTAAAGACTGCATATTGTTAACTTTAGAACTTGTAACTGTAAGTTAAGGACTACATGTCCTTAACTTTTGAACTTGTGTCCTTAACTATTGAACTTAACTTTAGGACTTCAAGACTACATTTTCTTAACTTTTGAACTTGAAACTCTAAGTTTATGACCATGTCCTTAACTTTTGAGTTTAACTTTAGGACTTTAGGAATACATGTCCTTAACTTCTGCGAAAGAATTGCATTTCCTGTTTACTCATCACTTTGTTTCCAATTTTCACAACTTTTAGATCTAAAAATAAATCCAAGGAGTTAAGAGCAAATAAACCCTATTACATTAGACTTACTAGAAAGAAAAATAATCAGCACACCGATTCTGCCACAAGAGAAATGGCAAAAGCATATATAATAGCTTCAACGTCAACCAAATTTTAAACGTAAAAGTAGAGAAGAATCTAAAATCTTCACAAAGTTCTCATAAAATGTCATATCCTAAAAAAGTCCACTGAGGTCTATTTCTAACATGCTTCGACATAGCCGTGATTTGTACAAAGAGAATACCAGAGAATACGAAATCTTTATGTTTTGAATGCATCCGTGTATTTTCGTTTGGGGAGGAAAGGGTAATATAGTTTGCTTATATTAATTTTAATAGACTAGTGTTCACTATTGCTAAGCATTAAAAATGCTGAATAAAAAGTAAATATCAATTTAAACATCGACTATTTCACGCCATTTCTATACAAAAGAGAGAAAAAATTGAGACTGACTAGTGACGTAGAAAGAAGTTGATTTTGCAGTGTTAGATTTAGGCATCAAGTTGTAGTTTCTGCTTTTGCTTTTGGATTACAGGGCTGCAGTCCAATGCAGAAAAGTGAGCAGCTATAGCCAGAATTAACAGGGAATATAGCCCAATATATCCTTGTCACTTACGATATCGACGGTAACAAGTTGTTGCTGGATGTATGTACCACTTGATGCAATGCAGTCCAGCCCATTGTATTTTACCCTTTTAACAAGTAAATTTGGAAACAATATTTTAGTACAATCTGCCATGCTCCCCTCCTATCTGTTGTCTTATAGAACGGGACTAATTAATTAGCATCATATTGTGTTATACATTATTTTTTTATTTGCATTATAATCTTTATTGTCTTAGATGTTTATATCAATAAATTGAAATAATGTCATTGTATAACATTTTTACAAGTTTCAAAAGTTCAAATTCTTTTTAAGTAATCAAACTTAAGTGTAAACCTTTTTTTTGTTCATTATTCTAACTTCTCCGCTATCATTTTAATCATTTTTTTTTCTTTCTATTTTTCATCGCACAGCTTTTATACGCGATGATATTAGTGAACATTACAATTTACTCCCCTTATTTCCCATAGGTACTATTTAATTGAAGCAAGAATCTCGCCCACCAAACATTTTATATATATATATATATATATATATATATATATATATATATATATATATATATATATATATATATATATATATATATATATATATACGAAGTTTTATTTTGTATATCATATAATTGATATTAGTTGTATGAAACTCCTTTTAGTCTTACAAAATTGTGGACCCAATCTTATACTTTTGGGTCTACAGATTTTTAGGTCAATAAAACTGTAAGATAAAAGGTTACTTCATACAACTAATGTAAGTTGTATGAGAAATAAAATAAATTTTTTTATCTATATATATATATATATATATATATTTCATCATCCATTTGAAATAATAGTCACCAAAACTATGAAAAGTGATGCCTTGTTTTCTGTTTTTGTCTTTGGTTATCATTGGGCCCAGGACCGTTTTATGTGAAAGGACAAGGGACGGTATTCAAAGAACAAGTACCGAATGGTCCAGAATTTAGAATTAAAGCAACAAAAGCATATATCGTACTGAATACTTTTGCTGCACCACCATAGACCTCAGCAACAATTCATTTAACGTGTGTCACGATCCTTGAAATTTGACTACCAAGATGGTATTCTCGCCGAGATTCAATGTGACATAGTTTGCCATGCTCAATTCTTTAATATTTTCACTATCCACCAAGGAGGAATAAGGATTTTTACTAGGGTTGTTCATATAAAGAATTTAATACACAAAGAAGTCTAGGAAATTTAATATCTACTATTAAATATACAGAAATATAATTTTTACGTTGCATATATAGTGTAATTTTTCAGCGAAGAAAGTTAAGATTAACCTGTGGCGCCACCACAGCTCCGCCTATGCGACCAATAAATTTTAGTTTGACTATTTTTTAACGGTTCTTGATGTTCCTATTATTACTTTTACCGCCCCTCTCTCAAAAAGCAAATAGGATTTCTCTAATACCCGTACTTATAGTTGCGACATTCAATCCTCACTGACCATTTTTTATTTTCTTTCTTGTTTGACTCAAAAGTTATCGGTTACTTTATGAATGCAAAACAATATATATATGGGTTGATGGCCAATCATAGCAAGTCGTAATAAATCGAGAATCAAGTAAAAGATATGATAATTAAGAACAATTCTTCTAGTAGTCGAAGACATGGATGATTTTTATTGATGATAATAGGGTGGTCTGCCTCTCCTTAGAGAGGTTCAGAACCTTACAATCATAATTTCTTTTGATCTTCCATTTCTTTGATATATTTTCGATTCTCTCTCCTTTTTTATTTCTCTCTCTCTTTTAGAGTCCCCACGGGGAAGAAGAGGAACCTCTTTTTTTGCTTCCTCTCTTGATATTTATAGTTATGAATTGCATAAGCTAGTATTTGGTAGCTGGGACCACATTAAGAGGTTATTTTTTACATGGCGGATGGGCCATAACTGTAACGATCATCTTAGGAGGGCATTAGGTGTCGTTAATTAAGGGCGGTCGTGTCATTTATTAATCTTACATTAACCGAGAAAAATGATTAACTTCGTTGATTATTATAGGGTCGGATTCTGACCCATACAATTAGTCCCTCCGCTTATCGAGGTCGCCCTGCGCTCGAGCTCGATGTGCGGATTTTGTCGATTACGATGTAGAGGTTTTTGGATAAGAAATGGCCGATCATTGCTCTGGTCGAGGTTGTGCTCTTCATCGCAACGGCCCGAATCTCGTAGAATTTTTCAACATCGCTTTTTCATAGGGACGAGTCGTTGGGTACCCCCTCATCATGAGGATGTATGATGTCTCTAGTATGATTACGGCGGGATCTGAACTCGATCACGCCTAATCCGTAGGTTTGCTTCGGTATGTAACCGTCATTGGCGGCGGGAGACAAACCATACGTAGCATGTATGAGTACGATGTAAGCGGCGTGTTTAGAGTTTTGAAGGCGCAGGGTACATTCCGCCCATATTGACAAGGCTCTACGTTTACTCCGATTAGCGAGATGACGATTGCGGTCGAGTGAGCACTTTGTGGTGCTGGTCGTGGCGGCGCCCGTCTTGGCAGAATCAAACCATTTTTACGGTTAGATATGCAGTTAATGATATCCATCGATTTTCCCGAAATCATTTATGTTGCCTATAAAGGTGATTTGGGATATCAGTTTCTTAATACCCTATTGTTTATCTCAAAGATTCTAGAGCTCTTTCCTTCTGCAAATTCATTGTCCCCTTTCTTCTTTGCGATAAGTTTTATCGTTTTTACCAAATTCGGTCTTTCATCCTTCTTAGTAACTAAGTGATGGCAAACACTTCTTCTCGTGAAGCTCTTCCAGTCAGTTTGCCGATCAATCCTCCAGCGATTTAATGGCCCTCTCCGGTAGTGGGAGGAGAGGGGTTGGCTGAGACTAAGGGGATTCCGTCGGTGAACGAAATACTACCTATCTATGGAGGCCCGGTGATAGAATTTACCGCCGATAGAGGGGAGGACCCCATAGATGAAGCCCGCTGATGGGGGAGATAGGCATGGCCCGACAGCGGGAACAGGGATTTGTATCCACCTATGCTGATATAATTCTTTCTCGGCATGAGGAAAGGGTTCACACTGATCATGCGGGGTACTGCGTCTTTTATGCGTACCTCTTCAAGCTGGGGTTCAGGGTTCCACTTCCCACTTTGGTGGTGGACTTCTGTCGTTACTATGGGGTCTGTTCGGGCCAGCTCACCTCCTCTCTATACAAGCTCCTGGCGATGTTCTTGATGTGTGGGGAGTTGGCCGGTAGGACGGTCACGCTGCAACAGATGCTTTCCTTATACACTCCTCAACGAGTGCGAGGCACGATGCTTCGGGCGTGCCCGCGTGCGTCGAGAGGGTTGAAGGTTACGTTGGACGATGAGGTTGAGCCTCGGCCTTTTGAGCAGTTCTTTTATATCAGGATCGAGCATTTAGTGGCATCCCCTCTAGGGTTCCCGGAGGTTTGGAACCATAAACGTGAGTTACCTTTGTCCAAATAGCAATTTTCAATCCTTCCTTTTTCTTTTATTGTGCTTATGTGAATACCGTCTTGTCATTTCTTTCATAGCCAAAAGGTCGCCACCGACTTTATTTGCGGGGTTACGGGGGTGGCTCGAAGCCGTACTTCCTCATACTGAGGGGATTTACACGTGGGCGTCCTTGTGGGAGAAGCATGGCCGGGGGCAAGCCGTGGGTAAGAAGTTTGTTCTCTGTTTTGCTTAGTTCATGGTTTTGTAGTTCTTTTGGCTAACCTCGTCTTTCTGTCGCAGGGAGAGTGTGTCGTGGCAGGGCCCCTCAGCTGGCCTTCCGACGGCCAGGTGCGTTTGCCAGATTTTTGTGGCACCGATGCTATGTCGTGTACCGAGGATAGCATCGGTTGAGTCTTCTGCGGCTCCTTCCCCCACTTGACCCCTATTTCGGGATAAAGGGCCGTCGGGGACCGTTCGCCGTCGAGATGGTTCGTCCTCGTGCGAAGAAGAGGATAGGCCCTTGATTAGGCGTAGAGTTGCATTTACTCCAGCTCCTCCCACTGTGGCCGCGCCTGTGCCCCCTGTCATAATTAATGTGGATTCCCCCCTTCGGAGGTGTGAGAGGGTACGACTGTGGCGCGTACCCCTGAGAGCGGATCGAGGGCTAAAAATGCTCAAGTCCGCTTGGATCATGAAGGAAGTGCTACTCCAATGGCCCAGTTTTCGACCCATATAGTCGAGATGGGGGAGACTCCCCCGATGATCGTGGAGATTGGTAGGCCGAGTACCCCGTCGATAGAAGTGGCGGAGGGAGAGGCTGTAGAAGATGGGTCTGGATCTGACTCGGATTTGGACTCTAAGGATGTCCGCATGTTTCGAGAGGGCATCACGAGTGCTACTGTCCACCCGGAGCGAAGACCGCGCCTTATTGAGGTTCCCAAGGATTCGAATTCTCTGCTACTGAACTCGAGTCTGGTATCACGGTTTGGACAGTTGTGCTCGGCGATAGAGAATCAGTCGCTAAGGGAAGTTACGGATGTCGGCCTAATGAACGAGGTGGTCGTGATAGGCATGAGGGTGTGTGTTCAAAGATGAAGGCTTATTTGCTTCCCTTTTACCCTGCTTTTATTTTCTGGATGAACCGTTGTCTTTCGTTCTACATGTTTTTTTGCTGGAGGTGGAGAGCATCCGCCGAGCCAGTGTTTGCTCGGGGGTATTTTTGCGGGTGTTTGAAAAGTGTCATCGCTACCGAGATAGGTGCAGGGAGATGCGTGTGCGCATGAGGCCGGCATTGTGTCCGTAGCCACTTTCTAGGGGGCACACCAAAGGGCTCAGGAGGCCCGTATGGAGTGTGGCTTTGGCACCGCAAATGCCGGGGGTTGATGATGGTGCTAGCGGGAGCGCAGGAGGGCCGGCGACGGTGTGGATGGCGCAGCCGGCTGTGCAGATGGCAGCAAATAGAAAATAGTTTTTTTCCTCTTTTTCCTTTTTTCTTATTTTCCTCGTCGTTTGGCGTTTGCTGTCTTGTTAGTTGTTTTTTTTATTGGCCGGTTCTCGGCCGGATGTAAGCGGGCACAACCCGTGATTGTTTTATGGATAAGAAGGAATTTGCCATTCATCATATGTTTAGTGTTTGTTTTGCCCGCGTTTGAGGGGGTAGTTTGATTTTGATATTCAACTTCGGTAGGCATGTCAATTTTTGGATGTCGGCGGCCCTTCCTTCCCGATTTGGGGTGGTCGAGTCGGTCCATCCTTTTGGGGGTGATGCTTTTTAGCCTTATTCCCGATCGGGCACGGTCGGACTACTGGTCGTGAAGAGGACAATGCGACTTGGCAGCTCGACCGAGGACGGACTTTACGTTCCTCTAATTTGAGTTAGAGTTGGACGTACTTACTTGGCCGGCAAGGGTGCTTGACCCGTGCTTCAATTTGATTGACTTTTTTGCTGAGTTCTTAGGTAGAGGGGTTCCGTTTGGGTTTCGGCTAGAGTGCACTTGAATTTGCCGGCGAAGGCACGCGACTTGAGTCCCCGTTCAACTGTTGTTGAACTTACTCAATTATTTGGAAATCGAGGGCGCATGGCTCGAGTTTGAGTTCGACTGTAGTTGAATTTGTTGGCGAAGGCGCATGGCCTGAGTCCCAGTTCAACTATCATTGAACTTCGTTAATTATTCAGAGGCGAGGGTGCATAGCCCGAGTTTAAGTTCAACCGTAGTTTAAATTATTGGCGAAGGCGCATGGCCTGAGTCCCAGTTCAACTGTCGTAGAACTTCATTTATTATTCGGAGGCGAGGACACATAGCCCGAGTTTTAGTTCAACCGTATTTGAATTTATTGGCGAAGGCGCATGGCCTGAGTCCCAGTTCAACTATCGTAGAACTTCGTTAATTATTCGGAGGCGAGGGCGCATAGCCCGAGTTTGAGTTCAATTGTAGTTGAATTTGTTGGCGAAGGCGCATGGCCTGAGTCCCAGTTCAACTGTCGTTAAACTTCGCTAATTTTTCGGAGGCGAGGGCGTATAGCCCGAGTTTGAGTTCAACCGTAGTTGACTTTGCTGGCGAAGGTGCATGGCCTGAGTCCCAGTTCAACTATCGTTGAACTTCGTTAATTATTCAGAGGCGAGGGCGCATAGCCCGATTATGAGTTCGACCGTAGTTGAATTTGTTGGCGAAGGCACATGGCCTGAGTCCCAGTTCAACTGTCGTTGAACTTCGTTAATTATTCAGAGGCAAGGGCGCATAGCCCGAGTTTGAGTTCAACCGTAGTTGAATTTGTCGGCGAGGGCACATGGCCTGAGTCCCAGTTCAACTGTCGTTGAACTTCATTAATTATTCGGAGGCGAGGGCGCACAACCCGAGTTTGAATTCAACCGTAATTGAATTTGTTGGCGAAGGCGCATGGCCTGAGTCCCAGTTCAACTGTCATAGAACTTCGTTAATTATTCGGAGGTGAGGGTGCATAGCCCGAGTTTGAGTTCAACCATAGTTGAATTTGTTGGCGAAGGCGCATGGCCTGAGTCCCAGTTCAACTATCGTAGAACTTCGTTAATTATTCGGAGGCGAGGGCGCATATGTAACCTTTCCAATTCAATATGCTATACGTAATATGCTTAACTTCCTATTAGTAGTACCTGCTAGTGTAGCATTCAAGGCACAAAGCTAGAGATTTGCTTTTGCCGATGAGAAATTTCTACGTTTTAAATCAATTTTTCTGTCTTATATCAGTTGTGATAAGCAGAAAACGTCTCAAACACGTTCATTAACCCCCTTTAGTTCACATTAGTACGTTGATCTCAAATGCAAATTCCACAAAAAATAGGGGAATTTCAATGAATCATAGGAAATGAATTTACATTTTTCTTCTTCTTCCCTGGCGAGTTAAAATACGATAAAAAAATTTATAATTGTAAAAGTTAAGCATTTTACTTCCTATACGTGCTTCCATCTTTTATTGTTTAAATACTACCTTATTGAAATGGTTTCACCTTTTAGAACAACAAAGGAACTATAAGCATATTTCCATACAACAAAGTAAATTAACTAAGGTATTTTTTTTCCAGAAAGCGTAGGGGTTATATGCTTTTCGCCCTTTTAATAATTAACTAGACTCTCTCTCAACGTGCGTTACACATTTATCTTGTATCATTGTTATAAAGTTCGCATTGCAAATTATTGCATTTTTATCATATGCATACTTTAAGAATTTTTCTTTGAGTTATAAAGGGTATTTGAGCACACATTATTTGCAATTCAAGTGTTATTTATAATTTTATCTATTACTTCAACTTCAATTTTTAATTGAAAAAATTTAGAACCTAAAAATTGTTTTTGAGTATCTTACATATGGATGATATACCTGATATATATTCCTTCCACCCAAATTTGATTGCTCTTTTGTTATAAATATTGGTATCGCAAAAGTTGACCACGTAAAAAAATATGTTGCAGTAAATACAATCTAACACCGAAGATTGTCTCAACTCCTAACGGATAAAGACTCGGGAAGAACATAGCACCCAGTGCATTATAAACTGTTAACATAAAAATTGTAACAAATAAGTAAATTTATAAATGGGATTCTAACAATACGTGATCTATTATTTCCGAGCTAGTTTGGAAGAGTGATTAATGTTGAATATAGAGCAAAACAATAAAGATCGAGTTGGCCAGAATGATAATCGAATCAGTAGGGGATGTTCCCGAGCTTAAAGCGAGCCAGGGTGATTAATGCCAAGCACGGAGTAAAGCAGTAAAGATCGAGCTAGACGGGCGATAGTCGAACCAGTAGGGGACATCATAGTTCGAGGATGTCATCCTTATACCGTCCGAAGACAACTCTTATGGTCCAAAGGGAATCTGCATCATGTTTAAATTTTTGCACAAATACATGTTCATAGCATCTCTTTATCTGCAGGCGACCAGTAAGCAACCAATATCCTAGCAAGAGCGACCTCACTCCAGTTCTTTAGCTATCTCAAACCTAGACCATTCACCATAATCACTCTTGCATCTAGTCCGAAATATCCTGTCCATTCTTGTCATGACTTCATCAGTATGCTCCTCCAATGAATCCAGAACTACGCATGGCATGATTCATGTAAAACCAGGGATATGTAGGCAGCTTCAAGACTAGAGTCTAGCCTCTATCCCATCACTTCTTTGCCCAAAAACTCTTTCACCCTTTCCGTATAAAGAGGGGCAATTGTTGATACCTAATTTATCCCATAATATTTTCAAAACTATTCATGGGCATCAATTAATATTTTACATACAATTTCTGTATTTTAAAAATATTTTAATTAATTTATTCCAACATTTGGCTTAATTTTATTACTTGAATTTGTACCAAGTTTCAATTATTTCACAAATAGCCACATTTGATTTTTTAGAATACAATTATAACTACTTTGCAGTTATAGCCTATGCATGCATTACTCTATTATTTTACCAAAAAATAGCCTTTTATATTTTTAAAATATTATGTAATTATTTTAAAATATTCAGGCATAAAAATTATTTTTTTACATATTATTAGTTGCTTTTAAAAATTATTTGATCAATTAAATAGGGTACAAATGGCCCCATTATTTTCATATTTAGCCTAAATACCTAGCCCAATTTTAACCCCAATTTCAAATTACACCAGGCCCAAAATCTACCTAGCCCAAACCCCTTATTTACCCGATTCACTTTTTATTAAATCCCGGCCGTTGATCATTTTGATCAACGGTCCAGATCCCCCTTACCTAAATTAAACACTAATGAGCTCTCCCTATACCTCACATTTCCTATCCTTTCACCGTCGTTATATGTTCCTCTCTTCTCTTCTCAAATGCTCTAAGAAACCTAACCTTAACTCACCCTTATCGCCACTCATCTATTGTCGTTCATGGTGGTTTCTCACCACCATCCGACCTTTAATGGCATTTCCTATGCTGATATTGCCATCTCTAAGGTCCTCGAGGGAACAGGGTCCGTCCACTTACACCTATGACACTTTCTTTACTGTTTCAGGTTGTTCCGATTCGATTTCAAGTAAGATCTTCCTATTTCGCTTTAAACTTATGGATTTCTAAGCTACTTCTTCATCTCTGTGTTGCTCTTCTCGAAACCCTAATTTCTTCCTTTGAACTTCTCGGATCTGTACAGATCTGAGATGGATTGTACTTATTTCACCGATTTTTATGAAAGCTTTTTGATTTTTGAATGGTTTTCCATTTTTCTAAACTAGGGTTTCCCGAAAATTTCTTTCTCCAAAATGTTTTTTTGAGTATTTAAATCTCCAATTCTTATGTGTTTTTAACTGATTGCATAAAGTTTGTTTTAACCCTAACTAGTTTATGCTAAAAACTCCAATTTTTTTATATTTATTGTTTGGTTTCTAAGTTACTTGTCTACCGACTTTGTCCTTTAATTCGGTTCTTGTGATTTTGTTTAGCCTAATTCGATGTTTTGTGATTATTTTATCCTAATGTGCCTTTACTAAGGTTCTTGATTCGACTTTTCTACTGATTCTATGTGTCTATATTCAGTTTTTTCCTATTCATGGTAAACTTGACCTTAAATCAGTATTGTTTTGAATTCTTGATTTACCAATATAGTTCATTAAGACCTATGTGTTGATTCCCGACTATTCCTTTTTTGCATTATTGAATTGTCTACGATACTTGCTGATTTTTTACATGATTTTCTCCTTAACCCTTAACTATTTTATTCTAAAGTTCTTTATTTTGGTTTGATTTGAACGCCTTCCCTTAATAAGACATTTGATTCTTACTTCTTTACTTCTTTACTCATGGCATTACTGTTAGCTAATTTTTCTTAATTAAAAGAGAAGACTATGTTGAAACTTTGTGCGATTGATTCTTAAACTCTTTAATTGTTGATTTGTTGATTACTTTTTCTTATTTGATCTGCTCTTGAACTACTATATAAACTCTTTTTATTTAACTTTATAACACATGAACATTAGTTCAAAAACCACTATTTTGACACTTTTAAAAGATCTTTATGCTCTCTCTGCTACTTGTGGTATATGTTAGTCTAGCTGGCTGCAAGCCAAGGCTGAAAATTGTGCAACACATGTCTTACATTTTCTGTTTTTTACTTTTTCTAACTGGTATGCTTCTGATTAAATTTTAGAATCCAAAGCTATGTGCTTATTTACCGCCTTAGTTCATCAATCCTAAATTCATTCCTGCTTCTGTTTACTGCTTGCCTAGCATACCAAATTGTATCTTTTTTTAAATATGTAATCCGCATACCTCCGTATTACTAGTCTGTCCACTATCTTGTTTAACATGTCTTACATGTGTAACTAGTCGTTCGATCGACTATTATTCATCTAGCATGCCTAAACTTTGTTTTTGTGTAATTAACATGCCTACACTTGTTTGTACTTGCCTAGCATATTTATTTAAATACTTGCTTATTTTTGCCTTAATCCTGCTAAATTATCTAGTCTCCCTAGAGTGACTCTAGTTGTGTTGTTTATATGTCCTAAATATTTTTTGTTGTGATCTTTGCTTCATGTATCAATGACCATCATTTTATCTAACCTATTAGTTTTGTAGAACCCCTTGAGAACTTTATGCATCATGTTGTTTATGTGCTCTATTAAGGTGTATTCTATGTATTTTCAATCCTTCTTTCGTTGTGTGAAAATTGTTTGTCAAAGTATTTTCCAAAGCTATTTTTTCTGTGGCTTGTGTTCTGAGTGCAAATTGTTTTTCATACTTTCTCAAAATATTTTATCACTAAATTAGTACTAGTTTTCATAAAATCTTTTACCTCCTATGACCTTGCTTTATATTGTTTACCAAAACTCTCTCAAATCATATCAAGCACTCTCACTTATGCTTAGATTACTAAGTCCTGCCCCTCTAGTATGTGTACTGCTTAGAGAACCTTGAGATCTCTCTGAACTCTGACATATCAGGACAAGCACTTTCACACTGCAAATAAATTAGTCCTTATTTGAGAAAGGTCTGGTTGTGAGCACTGCCCGGGATCCTTGAGGTCTTTATGGAAGTCTGACATACCTAGGCATGAAATTAGCTATAAAACTTTGGGCATTTGAGACTACCGAAGGCTTGAAAATTGCTGGCCTGCTTCAGGCTCCCTAAAGGGTAATTTCTATTTTATTTAATTTTTATTTAATCATTAGTTTTTAATAATTAATTATAAATAGATATTGTAGTGACTAGTGAAGGGGGTAGTTGTATACTGTGGGTAAAGTTGGGCAGATAACATGCCTATAGGGTTCATTTGGTTCAAATGTGTTTTATTAGATAACATGCCTATAAGGTTTATTTGGTTAAAATATATTTTATTAGGTAACATGCCTATAGGGTTCAAATGTAGTTTTTTTAAAGAAAATATGTCTATAGAATTTTGCTTTGGTTCAAATAGATTATGCTTGCTTTACTTTACATAATTAGAAAGCATGCCTATATGATCTAAAATAAGTTTTAGTTAGATATAAAATCGGTTTAACTTTAACTTATGCATGTAGATTCTGAATCAGTTTAATTAACTAATCTACTCGTTTCTTCAATGATGTGTTGGTCAGCATCACTAGAAATCATGCATATAAGATCCAAATTGGCCATTTACTATTTTACTGCATTCCTGATTGATGATTAGATACCATGCTCATATGACATTATTATTACACACATAGGCAAGCCTATAGGGCAATTAAAAATCCGACAACTGTAAAACTATGCTCTGTTATCTGTGTCTGGTCATATTCAACAAGTCTAAAATCAATAGGCAAACTGAATAAGCCTTTGACATTTTGTCCCTAACTCAATACTACATATTCTCTACTCACCTAGATATCTTGTTCTAGGTCTTCTTTTAAATACCTGAAATTGTATTTAAAAAAATGCACTTGCTTGTTCTATTTGTGTAGGTAAAACTTGAGCCTTTAAATATTTTATCTTTGGTCCAATCCTAATTGTTTTGGTTGTCGCTAGATATTTCACCTTTAAGAACCTTAGGATAGTCTAGAACTACCCAAAATTAGAGGTCCTAAATACCTCAGGACTACAAGGAAGGGACGGGTAGTGCACGCATATGATATTTTTCAAGGTTGCTAGAACGCTTTAGGCTATGCCCAAAGGGGGAGGGGATTGGATAGTAAAGGATATGATGACTGCATACTAAGTCACATGTATCCCCTCATTGAGGAGTGATTATCAGGCATTGCATAGGTATGATCCTGTAGTCTAAGTAACCTAGGACCCCTTTTTCTCAATTCATGAAACCTTTTCTTTACACACGCACACCATATATATATATATATATATATATATATATATATATATATATATATATATATATATATATATATATATACACATACACATGCAAATTGTTCAAACATTTCCCTTGCTTCTATTACCTGAATCATATATATGTTTAGAATGTGAAAACATGCCTTTATTTGTAAATATGTGTTGAAATTATTTACTTGTAAAATGACTAATTCACATATATAGTTTAAGTTCGGTCGGGACCCACCATTATGGACCGCGAGGGGTGCCTAACACCTTCCCCTCAAGGTTATTTCGAGCCCTTACCCTAATCTCTGGTGACGCAAACTAGTTCATGAGTTAAACACTCTAGGTGCCCTAACACACCATAATTCGTTAGGTGGTGACTCTTCAAATATCCAATTCCCAAAAGGAAACGAGTTGTCCATGAATATCAAAACCCGGATTCCACGAGGAAAAAGAAGGCGCGACAGCGCAGTTATTCACCGCACTGTATCTTAACGGACACGTGTCATTAAGGTATAGTGCAGTGAATAACTGCTATGTACATATTAATGTGCCCAATTTTTTTTTTTTTTTTTTACTTATTATGATCGCTTGAGTCCGAAAGAACCACACTTTAGTTCCGAGCTCTTTCAGAGAGGCTATTATGATAAACAATCAACATGTCAGTCTCTTTCAAACATGTGTTTTCCAGCAAGACCAAATTTACTGGGAAATTGGTCATCCATCAACTCATCAATCATAAGTTTAGTGCAAATGAGTATAATTTTTGAACTAAAGGAAATTCATATCTCCAAATAAGTAGTAAAAGACATATATGTCCAGCTTTTATGTATGACAGTATATTTCTGAGTTCTATGGGCTGAAACCCTAAAGCAGAAAAATAATTCCTATGTGGGTGTATATACATTTAAGCGTGAACATGTGACACATCTAACTCTTGAATTCTAATAAATGCATAGCATAAGGCAAATCACCACGGTATCTTTTCGTTTTTATTCCATTGATCTGCGAATAAAAAAATTAATTAAAGAAGATAAATGATGTTTTATGGAACTTAAATGGGAAAATGATATTGTATATCCGCTTTCAAAAAAATAAATATTGTCGTTCGCCCCTTTTAACAATAAATATTGCACGAGACAAAATAGTAATTTTATTATTTTCCTAATATTTAGGATTATTAATCAATTAAAATTTTAGTTATTAAATTAATCTTATTTCAACTACTTAAAAATCCTAATATTTAAGACTTTAAAATCTATTAGAATTTTTCATTATATAAATAACGCCCTTATTTAAGTTATATGACATAATGTTAGAGAGATTCACGAGATTTAGAGTTGGAAGCTAAAAGGATTTATTTTTGTAAATCAAAACCAAGTTTGCGTGGCTTTAGGTTGTACAAGTATTATAGAATACCAGAAAAATAGGAGACAAGATTCATCTACAAAAGGTGAGAAGGATTCAACGGAAAGTAACCTTATCGTTCAAAACTTGTCTTTCTCTATTTTTCCTCCAAATTTATCATTTTTCTCGATACCTATAGTTCTTTTATGTATGGTCACTACACAAATAAAAATTAGAACTAACTACGAACTTTATCGCTAAATTTCTCATAACTAGCAATTTTTGTTGATAATTTATCAGTAATCCGCTACTGAATGATTTTACTGATGAATTTCTGTTTACACATATTCTTTCTGCGGCTAAAATATGGTATTTATTTTAAAAATTATTCATCCGTACGATTTGAGTTGTGAAGTTACTTATGTATAAATTCTTTTTTTAATAGAGGAACAAGTATTTCTTCAAACAAGCTTGTGCTTTAATTTTAAAATCGATTTCTTCTAAGTATGCTCCTTTAGACTATTTTCTTATGCATGAATTATTGAGTTCTTTGTGTATAAAGGCTTCTTTTCCGTTGGGCTAAGGTGAGCATCTCGATAAAGAGTTATTAGCAAGAGCTTTAGAAACTATGTCGAAATCTATTATGCTGCCAATAGGTAATTTTTTCTCATTACTTTAATTTATGGACATATAGTTATTTCGTTCAAGGTCATACGCGTTCCGTTTTTCTTTATGGTTCAAAATTTTCAGTTGTCTTTTGCATAGGCTTTATTATTTTGTAAATTGTATGTGTGTACTTTCCGTGGGATTATACTGAGTTGTTATTTGTTGTTTATGTGTGTGTAGTCTCCAATTTTTATACAATTATAAGGTGCCTGTGAAAGAGAAAGGAATATGATAAAAAATAAGTGGATGATTCCATTACACAAAAATAACCGGTCATATATAATAAAATTGAATCAAAATTTTAATATCCATTATATATAGTTTATCAATGTGAATAAGATATTTCAGCATTAAATAACTACCGATAATCATTGAATAATAATTCTCTCATATAATATAAACATATGTTTCTCGAGTATTCATGCCTTTTTTAGAGGAACTTTGTAGGGTATGATTTCTTCCTTTACTGGATTAACTAAATAAGATAAGTATTCATGATTTTCAGGAAATTAATTTTATAACTCATTTTTTTAAAATAATATTAAAATTTGTATTCATTGCTTTGAGATAAACGTTTCCTAACCCTATTCTTCTATTCCATACCCTTTGTAGAATAAAGAATTTTCAAAATAATAATAATAATAATAATAATAATAATCAAAGTAATAATAAATATTTTATTTAAATAGAGTTTTTTTGTTTTATGGATAAACTATCACTTGCAAAACATTTATCATGTAATAGTAAAAATGTCCCTCTTTTATCAAGATAACTTTAGCTAGAGGGTTCACATCTATAGCTTTTTTTCCTTAGCCAGATTTATTTATTTTTTTTGGTTTCTCACCCGGTTTTCGGTATCCACATTTGAGCCCGACTATATCCAGATTCGCATCGCGTAGGGCCCCTTGTGGGGGGGGAGCGCTCCCTACCAAGGATTTTTCCATATCCAAGGCTCGAACCCGAGACCTCTGGTTAAGGGAAGATAACTTCTGGCATGGATTAAAAGCGAAAGCCGATTTAAATCTTGCACTTAAAATGTTATTGAGGGGAATGACAGAGGCACTTGGGAATAAGAGGTTAGACCAAGCCAGTTGCTTTTTGACAACGCAAAGAGAAAGTATTAGTTTGTCATTCAAGTCTAATCAAAATAATTAGGTTGAATAATTTGCCCCATGATTATAATGTATTGTAGCCTACGTTTGCAAAAATGCGGAAGCTTTCTATATGTATCTTTTGTTGAATAATAAACACACCGACAGTTTTTGTTAATTTTGGAGTTTCATCCCGTACATATGATTTTTCTTAAGTGGTGTCGATATTAAAGAAGTAAACAATTAAATAATCACTATAACAACACAAATTAAAAGAACAAAATTAGAATCCAATTAAAGAAAAAATAGATATTATTACAACTCTCCTCAACAAGTTTTTATAATTTAGAATGTATTCATAATATCCTACCATAAATAATACTTAATACTTTTTTTTATATATATAAAACATTAAATAATCACTTAAAACTCTTATGATTATTTGACTTTGCAAATGGTTTCGACCAACTTCATAACCCAAAAAAAAAAGATGATAGAAAAAAAAAATAGTAAGACAACTTACGATGGAACTAAGTTAAGGAAAAAAATTATTATTGTGATGCACCGGACTCCAGTTCGAACCCCGAACATTTCCCAAAATACAAAAGCGCTTGACCAGGAGAGCAAGCAAGATGTCGGTTAAAAGTAATGTCATTATAAATTAAGTACAAATACGTTTTTTTAAAATATCATTTAATGAGTTTTTCGGCAAAGCGGTGTCGGATGACACCGCTTTCCTCTAGATGCATCCGCCCCTAATACCGTATATGGTCGAAATCAAGCTCGTTTACGATATGGTAGATCAGGCTCGGAACATGAAGGACTGAAGATCGACCCAAAGTCCCACCAGGCTAGAACCCGGGATCAGAATGCCTATCTTCGAGAACATTGAGTCCGTAATCCCGGAGTCGACCCTAATCCCAAACAAGCTCGAAGAAACTTTGTTAGCATAACCAACAGAAGACTGAAATATCCGTGACCGATCGGATATTACGGCGGGAATCTCGGCACGTATCAATAAGGAACCGACAATCAGCAAGTCAAGAGATTTTTACTTTTTATAAAATTGGACCTAAAGTAGAACTCCCCCACTATATAAAGAGGGTCTAACAATTCGTTTAGCAATTTGTAACACACACTCAAAAGCAATACTCTATTATTTTTTCTCTTTAAGCTCTTATTCTGTTGTATCCCAATATTGATCGAAGGACATCTAATTTGAAAGTGGCTGACCATCCAAGACTAAACTATCCCATTCGTGCGGTTTGAATTTACTTTATTACTATTTATTTCAATTGTAACTTAATTTATCAATTTGTATCTAGTTAATCCACATATCGTTAAATCTACTAACAAATTTAATTGTTATCCAATTTTGAGAGTAAACAGTTTGGAAGTCACCCTGGGGCTAAGGATAATAATGGTTGTTTGACAATAATCTCCATAACACACACTATTTTACACTTGTTCTTTGAAATGTCTCTTATTTCGGGGTTAAAATTCAAAATGTCAAACTCTCAATCAGCACCCCTATATATTGACAAAGAATCCGTCCACCATGGCAAAACACGGAAATGAGATACCCCTAGTCGACCTCGGTGGAGTTTCAGTCGTAGACCCGATTGATGTCAGCTCGTATGTGGCCATCAACACAAATTAGCCCACCGATCCTGAAAACAGCATCCGTAGAAATGTCTGATCTGTTGCAGAAAGCACGCACGACAGCGAAGATGGTAGAATCAATATGCGAGTAATATTCAAAATGTTACAGGCTCAACAAGCAGCGAAAACCCAACTCTAGAACCAGAGCGACGCACCGAGTAAGATTGAGATTGAGCTCGAACCATCCCGGGAAGTCATCTACAGAGATGAACCGACCCCAGAGAAGCCGAATAAAAAGGAGTCGGGGACCATCCCCAAGACTATGAAAATGGTTGAAAAACTAACGAAGTGGATAGAATCGGGGGGGGGGGGGAGAAAAGCAAATAACAAGAAGGTGAAAACCTACAATTCCAAGGACGATTAGATCCCCGGAGAACCACCGATACTAAAAGGCCTAGATTCCAAGAAGTTCATGCAAAAACCTTTTTTTCCGAGCACGACTCCATAGCTAATCCCTAAGAACTTCTACATGCCCGAGATTCCTAAGTACAATGGAACGACCGACCCAAACGAGCATGTTGCCTCCTACACATGTGCCATCAAAGTGAACAACTTAGAGGATGATGAGATCGAGTTTTTCTTATTGAAGAAGGTCGGACAGACCCTGTCAAAAGGAGCTATGATATGGTAACACAACTTACTTCCTAGTTCTATTGACTCATTTGCTATGCTTGCAAATTTTTTCGTGAAAGCACACGTCGGGGCTATCAAGGTCGAGACTAGAAAGTCCGACCTTTTCAAAGTAAAATAAAATGATAATGAGATGCTCAGAGAGTTTGCGTCCCAGTTTTAAATAGAAAAGATGGATCTGCCACTGATCGCTGATAATTGGACCGTTCATGCTTTCACCCAAGGACTCAACATTCGGAGCTTGTTGGCTTCACCGGAGTTAAAACAAAACCTGGTAGAGTATTCGGCCGTCACTCTACCAATGTCCATAATCGATATCAATCAAAAATCAATGTTGAAGATGATAGGTTGGGGCCACTTTCGAGTTCGTGTACCCCATCAAAACCATCTATAGAGTCAAGAGAGACATTGATCGAGAACCGAGATCAAACAAGGATCAATATCATTCATACAATAGAGACCGAAAAAGTAGTGGCTTTGGGTGAAACTCTATGCGAAATGAGAGGAGAAGTAATCGAGGTCAGAGTAGCCAGGGACTCATGAGCAAACACAGCTTCAACAGGCCCGTCGAGCCTAAGCAAAAATCCAGGTTATTGGAATACAACTTTAACATTAATGCTTCTGCCACTGTATCAGCTATCAAACGCATCAAGGAAACCAAATGGCCTCAATATCTAAAATATTATCCATCCCAAAGGGATCCTAACTAGATATGAAAATATCATGGCACTCACAACCACAAAATGGAGGATTGCCGACAATTGAGAGAGGAAGTAGCCCAGTTATTCGACAACGGACAAGTTTGAGAATTCCTAAGCAATCAAGACTAGAATCATTTTAGGAATATAGATTCTAATAAACATACCAAATAAGAAGAACATCAACACATCACTAACATAATCATCAGTGGGGTCGATGTCCCTCAAGGACCGATGTTGAAGCGCACCCAAATATCTTTCACAAGGATAAAACAGACTTGAGATTACTTACTGGAAGAAACTTTGTCTTTCAATGATGAAGATACCGAGGGGATTGTGCAACCCCATAATGATGCACTATTAAGATCGATACACATAAATAAATCTCAAATTAAGCGTGTGTTAATTTAGCCAGGTAGCTGAGCCAACATCATCAGATTAAGGGTCATGTAACAACTCGGCCTACAAGATCGGATCGTACTTGCAGTACGAGTCTTGAATGGGTTCAACATGTCATGTGATATTACTAAAGGGGAGAAAACATTATCGGTTAATGTCTCCAAAACCATACAGAAAGCCAAGTTCTATGTAATCGAATGGGATATGATATACAATGCTCTTTTAGGGAGTCCATGGATTCACATCACAAGAGTAATACTCTCGACGTTGAACTAGGTGCTAAAATTCCCAACACATGGGGGAGTCAAAATAGTTTATGAGAAACAACCATCTACCAAAGATATGTTCGCGGTCGATGAAGTGATCCCGGCATCTACATTCTCGACATCGGAGGATCCGAATCGGATGGCCAAACATGGAGCCAAATAGAAATTACCAACACCTGCCCCGACACAACCGGAGAAGTAGGAGGCTAATGAAGAAGATGATTATAGGGTTCCCAGGCCTTTTATAGCCCCCCTCCCCCTAATGATACCGACACCACTAAATTAACGGTCGAGGAGCTGAAACAAGTCATATTGATTGAGCATTTACCTGGTCGAAAGGTATATCTAGGCAGGAGGTTAAGTATCGAGCTAAGAAAAAAAACTTATTCAATTCATTATGGCTAACATAGATTGTTTCGCTTAGTCATACCTTGATATGACACGAATCCCGCCAGAGATAACCACTCATAAGCTAAGCCTGGACCCAAAGTTCCAGCCGGTCAAGCAGAAGAGAAGACCCCAGTCCAAGGTCAAACATGCCTTCATCAAGGACGAGGTATCTAAATTTCTCAATATAGGGTCCGGTCGGGAGGTTTAATACTCGGATTGGTTAGAAAACATAGTGGTAGTCCCTAAAAAGGGAATAAATTAAGAATGTGTATAGACTATAAGGATTTAAATAAGGCATGTCCCACAGACTCCTCCCTTTTCCCAATATAGATCGCATGATCGATGCCACGAACGTCCATGAGATCCTCAGTTTTCTCGATGCCTACTCCAGGTACAACCAAATATGGTTGATCAAGAAAAACCCTCATTCATCACTAAGTATGACACATAGTGCTATAACATGACGCAATTCAGATTAAAAAATGTCGTTGTCACTTATCAACACCTAGTAAAATGGATGTTCGACGAAAAATAGGAAAATTAATAGAAGTTTATATTGATGATATGTTGGTTAAGTCCTTGCGAGTAGAGGAGCATTTGAAACATTTGCAGGACACTTTTAGCATATTGAAGAAGTATAACATAAAGCTGAACCTAGAGAAATGTGTGTTTGGAGTCAAATCAAGTAAATTCCTTGGATTCATGGTATCCAACTGGGGAATTGAGATCAACCCCAACAAAATCAAAACCACCAAAGATATCATGGTTGTGGACAACATGAAGTTCGTGCAACAAAAATCGGACACATAGCCACTCTGAGGAGATTCATCTCGAGGTCCTCTGATAAGAGCCGCCGATTATTCCAACTATTGAAGAAGAAGAATAACTTATCATGGACCCGGAGTGCTAACGGGACTTGGAGGAAATCAAGCGATATATATCAAGCCTACCGCGACTTCATACACCAAAGACAGACGAATACCTATACATGTACTTGGCGGTATCGGAGATAGAGGTAAGTGGAGTCCTGGTCTGGGAAGAGAAAGGTATGCAATTTCCAATTTACTATGTTAGCAGGACTCTAGGTGAGGCCGAAACTAGGTACCCTCACCTAGAAAAATTGGCGATCGCTTTGGTAAGTGCCTCTAGGAAGCTGAAACCATATTTTCAATTTCATCCTATATGTATGGTGACTACTTACCCATTACAAAATATAATGCATAAACCTGAGCTTTGGGGATGATTGGCCAATTGATCGGTGCAGATCATCGGGTATGATATTGAATATCAACCCCGACCTGCAATTAAATCTCAAATCTTGGCAGACTTCATGGACACCTTTATGTCGTCCCTAATACCTTAGGTTGAAAGAAAGTTGTTGGTGAACTCGGAGATGTCTTCAAGGATCTAGAACCTATTTACGAACGGCGCCTCGAATGTAAAAGGGTTCGTACTTGGCATCGTATTGAAGCCACATACAAGCAATGTATTTAGACAATCTATTAGGACCGTGAAATCGACTAACAACAAAGCCAAATATGAGCCATGATTACAAGTCCCGAACTAGCCAAGAGTTTGGGAGCGGAGGAGATCTAAGATAAGTACGACTCCCTCCTCGTGGTGAACTAAGTTAATGGGATGTTCATGGTCAGAGAAGAACGAATGCAAAGGTACCTGGATAAATTGCAGGTAACATTACATCGGTTCAAGGAATGGACTCTGCAACATATACCTCGGGATCAAAATAGTGAGGCTGATGCCCTTGCTAACTTAGGATAGTCGGTTGAAGATGACGAGATCAACTCGGGGGCAGTCATATAACTCATGAGATTAGTAGTGGAAAAAGCCCATGCCGAGATAAACTCAATATGCCTAACTTGGGACTAGAGAAACAAATATATAGAATATCTGAATATCAGAAAACTTTCCACGAATCCAAAAGAATTGAGTGCCCTGCATACAAAGGTAGCTCGGTTTAGTCTAATAGAAGACGAATCACTACTTAGAAGAACATTTGATGACCCTCTCGTGATATGTATAGGACCAAGAGATACTGATACATTCTGAAGGAAATCCACGAAGGCACCTGTGGAAATCATTCAGGTGCCGGATCATTGGTTTAAAAACTATCACAGCCAACTACTATGGGATCGATATGGAAAATGATGCAGAAGAGTTTGTACAAAAATGTGATGAGTGTCAAAGACATGCTCTGATGGTTCATCAACCTGAGGAGCTGCTACATTCAGTTTTGTCACTATGGCCATTCATGAAATGGGGAATGAATATCGTTTCTCCTTCAATAGGCACCCGGTAAGGCTCAATTTACATTATTTATGAGTGACTATTTCTCTAAGTAGGTGGAATCCAAGGAATATGAGAAGGTCGGGAAGAAGGAAGTCATCGATTTTATTTGGGACCACATCATATGCATGCTGAGAATACCAACTGAGATAGTGTACGACAATGGAAAAAAATTCATCGGCAACAAAGTAAGTAAGTTCCTAGATGACCATAAGATCAAAAGTATCCAACAACACCCAATCCCCTAGTGGGAATAATCAAGTAGAATCGACCAAAAAAATACTCGAAAACCTCAAAAAGAGGTTAACCAACGCCAAAGAAAAATGAAGGGAAATCCTGCCTAAAGTCCTATGGGTATACCGTATGTCCTCGAAGTCCAGTAGCCGGGCAACCCCGTTCTCACTAGTTTATGGCACTGAAGCTCTAATACCAGTCGAAGTCAGAGAAACCAAGTCTTAGGTTCCGATATGCAACCAGGGAATCGAATGACAAGGCCATGAATACAAGCCTGAAGCTATTACATGAAAGGCGCGAAGCGGCCTCTATCCAATTGGCCGCCCAAAAATAGCGAATCGAGAGGTATTACAATTAAAGAGCCAAACTTTGACATGTAAATGTTAAGGACCTGGTGTTAAGGAAGGTCAGCTAAGTACCCAGAACCCGAACACAGAGAATTTAGGACCAAACTAGGATGATCCTTATCAAGTTATCGAAATCACTGGTAAGGAATCATACAAACTCGGAATAATGAACGACGAGCAACTACCGAACAAATGGAACATAACTCAATTAAAGTAATATTACTGCGAAAGTACGACCCCCATTCATTCCTTTTGATCATTTGCATTTTTAACTAACACTTGCAGGTGACCGTCAAAGAACGACATGGCTTTTAGGCCTGAAAGCACACATTGCACTCTTTTCCCCTCAAACTAGTTTTGTCCCAAATGGATTTTCCGACAAGGTTTTCAACGAGGCAACAGTAAATCATGCCAACTTAGAATTCAAGGTCGCTTATGAACTGGTATCGAAGATCATGATAGTAGTATTCGACGCCT
>JASVEL010008471.1:0-200000 GCA_032618575.1 Nicotiana noctiflora
GAGAGTCGGTTCTGAAATTTGGAGCATTTTGGGACACTTAGTACCTAAATGAGAGCTTTAAAGTTAGAAAATGGTCCGTAATTGGAACAGTGTTAAGACGACCTCGAAATGGGAATCAGATGGTTCCATTAGCTCCGTTGGGTGATTTCTGGGTGGGGAGCGCGTTCGGAATGTATTTTGGAGGTCCGTAGCTCAATTAGGCTTGAAATGCCGAAGTTCAAAATTTTGGCGAATCCGAACGATAGGTGAGATTTTGATCCGGGGGTCGGAATGGAATTCCGACAATTTTTGTAGCTTCGTTATGTGATTTTGGATGTGTCCGCAAATTTTCACGTCATTTGGACGTCGTTTGGTCGGGTTTTAGATCGTATGTGCAATTCGGAAAGTTTTAAGAAATTTAGGCTTGAATTCGATATGAATTATGGGTTTTGGTGTTGTTAGACGTGTTTTTATGATTGGAATGAGTTCGTATCGTGTTTTGGAGTATGTTGGTGGTTTTCGTTGGGGTCCCGGGGGCCTCGGGATGAATTCGGACCATCAAACGGGCATTTGGAACTTTGAAAAATCTGCAGAAAATGCAGCAGCAGTGCAGCAGGGCATTGGTCATCGCGTTCGCGATGACTGGGCCGCGTTCGCGAAGGCCTGGGTTTGATGACCATCGTGTTCGCGATGCCAGAGACGCGTTCGCGTATGAGGGAGCTAGAACGCATCGCGTTCGCGAGGAGTAATGTCGCGATCGCGTAAGAGGAAAAGGCAGGGCATCGCGTTCGCGTGGACCGGGACGCGTTCGCGTAGAGTAAAAGTCCGGAGACTGGGAAGATGACCTTCGCGGACGCGTGACTTCACGTCACGTTCACGATGAAGGACTGGAGCAAGGCATCGCGTTCGCGTGGGAGGCGTCGCGAACGCGATGAAGAAAATAGGCTGGCAGTGAGTTTAATTACAGAACAGAACCAGTCGCGGGTTTCATACCCCAAAACGCCATTTTTGAGTTCTAGAGAGAGAAACTCACGGGAATTGCTGGGAATTCATCGGGGATTCGTCGGAGGTAAGTTTTGTGGCTTAATTACATCATTTTAACTTGAAATCCTTGGTTAAATTTCTATAAATGGAAGATTAAAGGTGGGTTTGAGCCCTAGGCCTAAATTGAAGAAAAACACTGATTTGAGTGGGGAAATGGAATCCGATTTTGGTGAATTTAATATGCCTAGACTCGTATTGAGATAAGGAATCCGAATAAAATTTTTGTGATTTTTCGATAAGCGTACCGAAAGTCGGGTGTTGGCAACTTGCGGGTTTTGGTGTATTTTGAGTTATTTTGATTGGGTAATGCCCAATTGGCCTATTTTTATGTGATTCTATTGATTTTTATCAGATACTACACTTGTGGAGGCCAACATTCATGGCAAGAGTGTTATTTCTTAGCGGTTTTGTACCGGAATTGAGGTAAGTGGCTTGTCTAACCTCGTGTGGGGACTTTCACCCCTAGGATATTATGTGATACTTTAAATGCCTTGTACGCGAGGTGACGGGCGTGTACATGCGCTGGTTGTTGAACACATACTTTACTTAAAATGTTCGATGAGTGATATTCCTGTTTTTAGCTGTTAAATTCGATATTCCTACCCGGTAGCAGTTAGAAAAGCATGATTAGGTAGTACTTAACTGTCTAGTTGCCTAATTGTCTTACTTGAGTTTTCTTGGTAATCGCTGGCGCTGTTTATCGGCAAAGTTATAGTTAAGCATATTATACTTCTCTCTGTGTATTCCTTTACTTGTTGTGTCTGTGGACTGCGGGTTCAATTCCCGGAGATCCCAGGGCTGTGGGTTCGATTTCGAGAGACCCGAAGTGGTATTGTTGTGGAATGCGGGTTCGATTCCCGGAGATCCTGAGATTTATTGAAATGTGGAATACGAGTTCGATTTCCGAGATCCTGAGTTATTGGTAGGGACTACGGGTTCGATTCCCGAGATCCTGAGTTATTGGTAGGGACTACGGGTTCAATTCCCGAGATCCTGAGTTATTAGAAGGGACTACCGGTTTGATTCCCGAGATCTTGAGTTATTGGTAGGGACTACGGGTTCGATTCCCGAGATCCTGAGTTATTGGTAGGGACTACGGGTTCGATTCCCGAGATCCCGAGTTATTGGTAGGGACTGCGGGTTCGATTCCCGGAGATCCTGAGTTATTGAGATATTATTGAGACATGGGCCGCGGGTTCGATTCCCGGAGACCCAGAGGTACTGAGAATGGGACTGTGGGTTCAATTCCCACAGGTCCTGAATTTGTTTTATTGAGTTGGTTATTTGTTGTTAGGTCAATTGTAGATAGTTGCAGTAATCATCTTATTGTTGTTATTTCGGAAATTATTATCATTTAAACTGCTTATTATTGTTATTATCAATATATTATTATTTCTCAGTAGGGCCCTGACCTTCCTCGTCACTACTCCATCGAGGCTAGGCTTGGCACTTACTGAGTACCGTCGTGGTGTACTCATGCTACTCTTCTGCACACTTTTGTTGTGCAGATCCAGGTATATCAGCACAAGCTCATAGTAGGTGATTCAGCAGCACATTTGGAGACCTCGAGGTATGATCTGCTACGTCCGCGGATCCGGAGGCCCTCCTTCTATTCTCATAGTATTAGTAGATGTTTTCCTTCATTTCGTTGTTAGATACTCTTTACACATAGAGCCACGATTGTATACTCTCTTTTAGTCCGTGTTGCCCGTGGGATTCCGGGTCTTGGAGGTGTTTTATACAGTGTGTTGACGAGTGTATGTGCCAAGCAACACGGATTACATTCCTATGTATATTGTTTTTCTGCTATTTCTTGTTTAACGTTCATAACTTGTATATTCCGCAACGTGTTAGGCTTACCTAGTCGTGGGGACTGGGTGCCATCACGACATGTTCATGATTGGTGAACTAGGGTCGTGACAAGTTGGTATCATTAGATTTTGCAATGTATCTGGTTCAGTTTGTGTACCTTTGTCTTGATATGTAATCTGCAATGACATTTTTGTTAGTACTGATTACTTCAATTGTAAATGTAAAATTCAGTATATTCAACACTAGTCTCCGTATTTCCTTTGTTGTAACTGAATCTTGTATCTTCCTGGTTAGCCACCATTTTACTTGTGTATTATCTGTTCTTATAATAAATTTATTATATACAATATATGGTTCAAATGCCGATAAGCATTTATATACTGCATATAATTCCTTTCTATTTATTTCCCATTTTATTTCTGGGTTTGTGAATGTTCCTCAATAATACCTACAATGATGTTCTATTTTTTCTTTATCATACATGTATTTTAATACTCCTCCATATCTTTTTTTCACTTGCGCCTGATTCTCCTATATATGTAAATTTTTTATCTTCATCTGGGAAGTATAGTTTTGGTATTTTACATATTTGTTTAACTTTTCTTACTTGTTTTTTATCTTCTTCACTAAAGTGATACTCTATATCCTTTTTTAGATTTTTCTGCAATGGTTTTAGAGTCTCTTCTAATTTTTGTATATATTCTCTTACTTGGTTTACTAATCCTAAAAATGATTGTAGTTTCTTTTTTATGTCTAATTGTTCATTTGAATTTATTATCTTTTGTACTATATGAGTTTGCATTTTAATTCCACTTTTATCTATTTCTATTCCTAGAAATTCTATTTGATTATTCATTATTTCTGCCTTTTTTCTACTTAGGCTTATTCCCGATATTTCTATAATATGTATGAATTTTTCTAATAATTTGATATGATCATCTTGTGTTTTTGAATATAATAATATATCATCAATATATATTATGCAATTTTCTAGTTGTTTGAAATAGTTATCCATAAAATGTTGATATCTACTTGGTGCATTTTTATATCCAAAAGGTAATACGTTCCATTCATAAAATCCTTGGGGTACAGTAAATGCTGTTAATTTTTTGGATTCTTCTTCTAACTTTAAGTGGTAAAATCCCGATTTACAATCAAATTTACTAAAATAGTTATATCCTTGGATTTGTCTTATTTTTAGTATTTTGTTTGGTATTGGGTAGTTATATGTTTTGGTTTTTGCATTTAGGTTTCTATAATCTGTAACCATTCTACTTTTTCCTCTTTTTTGTTCACTATGTTTATTTACTATAAATGCTGGACTTGTATGTTTACTATTGCTCTCCTTTATATAACCTTGTTCTAGTAATTCGTCAATGTGTATTTTAAATTCATTTAAATCTTTGAAATTGTATTTTAAGGGTTTTTGTGTTATTATACTATTTTCATCAATTAGCTCTATTTTTACCTTTGTTTTATGTTTTTCCCAACCTTGTAAGGGGTTTTCACTATACAATGGTTCTAGTTTTTCTTGAATTATTTTGGCTGTATTTATTGAAAAAATAATTAATTCTATTTTATTAGTATCTTCTTTTTTATTTTTTAATTTTTGTGTTATTTTCTCACTTCCTTTTATCCAATCAGTTGTTTTTCTTTTCTTTTTTAGAACTCTTTTTGCTCCGATTTTTTGTTTGCATGGTGTTGTAAACCACCAATGTGTTTTAGTTATTTCATGTGGGTATAGTTTATCTAAGAATGGTATTCCTAGTAAACTATCTCTTGCGGGTAATTCAAAATTGTATATTTCTTCTATAGTAAGTATTTTATCCCATATTTGTATTTTTATATTTTTTGATTTGTGAGTAATTATGCTTCCTTCGTTGTTAAATCCTGTTACTGGTAAGGGTGTTCTAAGTTTTTCCCATTTCTCTTCTGGTAGGCAATTTTATCTACATAAATTTACTTCCGATCCTGTGTCTATTATAGGTGTGTAGTATCCATTGTAGTATCCTTCCACTATTATTTTTACTAGTATATGTTTTTTCATATTTATAATATAGTTCTTTTTATTGTTATTTTTTTATTTTCATAATGTATAATTAGTTGTTCATTATCTAAGTTGTATGGTTTAACTTTTTCTAGCCATATTATTCCTAATGTAATATTTTTATCTCCCTGATATATTTTAAATCTTATTATCATAATTATTCCTCCTATAATTATTTCTTTTTCTGCTATTTCTTCACTAGCTATCATTCCTTTAGGTAATTCGGGGTATAATTTTTCACTAGTTAGTATCTCATCTTCTGTGATTAATTCTCTTGTTATATAGTTTTCTTCTTGTCCTGTATTTATTAGTATTAGGTATTTTCTTCCGTTCATTACTCCTGTTATGTAATAATGATGATGTTTTATTTCTCCTGGTAATTGATCTATGAGTTTAGGTATTTTATATCCTACCTTATCTGATGTGCTTGTTTTATTTGATGACGTTTTGTCCTACTTCAAAACTCAATCTTTTTTATATGCTTAGTCTTTCTTTTACTATGTCTAAATCTTCTTCTATGTCTAATTCATTATAACTATATTCATTGTTATCTATAACTGTAACTATTCTTTCAAAAGGATTTTCTATCTTTATTTTGTTTATTTTATTTGTTGCCATTATCTTATGTTTGGTTGTTAATATATATAAGTTTTTACATCTTGCTGTAAATATCTTACTACCTGGGGTTAATTCTATTCCTGACATTTTCCAGTATAATACAAGTGATTTATCTATATTTTTATCATTTATCGCTACTGAATAGTTAGCACTAATTATGAACTTAAATTTTTGGTATATCAAATTTCCTCGTACTGCACTTATTATGCTCTTTTCTATAGGTTGTATAATTCAATCATCTGCTAGGTAAGTTTCTATTGGTGTATCTATCTCTTCTCTAAAACATGCCTTAATCAATATCTCTATTCCTCCTAGATGTACA
The DNA here is from genome assembly GCA_032618575.1 of Nicotiana noctiflora. Taxonomy (NCBI): domain Eukaryota; kingdom Viridiplantae; phylum Streptophyta; class Magnoliopsida; order Solanales; family Solanaceae; genus Nicotiana; species Nicotiana noctiflora. The sequence continues at coordinate 5,823 of JASVEL010008471.1, forward strand.
TATTTAATTGGGTTTTTTGCCCTTATATCCTATATTTCTTTATTTATTATTCATTTATTTATTATTGGTATTTTAGCTTTTCCTTTAGTGTATTTACAGTCTATTATGTGTTCTCTTTGGCTAATTACATGTCACGCCCCAAATCGAGGAACATGACCGGCGCCTGACCGGGTTGCCCCAGTCAAGCGGACCTGGGTGCCTTTCATTCCCACGCGTTACCCCTGTGGTGACTGTTTCTCATTAACCAAATATATTACTAATCATAATTGATTTCACATTAAACAAATAAAACGATACGAGTGATTCATTAACAAGATTTCAATTTTTACAACGCCCGACATAACACGATATATATACATAAGACTGGAGTCCCACAGTTTACATGTCTACAGAGCCTCTAGGATACAAAAGGGAAATACAATACTTGCCGGTAACAAGGCTCCGACTATACTTTACAAAACCAAAATGAAATCTAAACCGAGTGGCATGAACCACACAAGGCCCCGAGGAAGAAAGGGGCTCACCAAAACGGGCGGTGGAAGGAGAAGGATACTACTGCCGATGAGCTGAAGTGCCTGCTACTGATCCACCTACAATCATAACATGAATGTAGCGTCCCCGGCAAAAGGGACGTCAATACACTTGAATTGTATTGGTATGTATGGACAAACTTTGTCCCAAGTAAACTCAAGCCATTAAATTACATCAAAACTGATTAAGCCAGCCAACCATGTTTCCACATTTTCCTTATTTCAAATAATTCCATACACAAAGCACTTTCTACAACCAACCAATTTAACAATAACCAATCAATCACGTAAAGCACAAGTAGTCAAACAAAGGGGCAATCAGTGCCCCACAGGTTGCAAACTCTCCTGTTGTCTCCTTTCACAATTTCACATTTATTGATTTTTGTATCAATTTTCAATAGCGATTTCGATCGCTTTCCATCCTTATTGCCCCCGACCACCCTTATTACCTCGGCCACCCTTATCACCCCAACCCACACCTTATTTCACCACGTTGCGGCGCGCAACACGACCCCGCCTTACAGTTGAAAACACAACAATTTCAAACAGCAGATAAGGTACTACACACAATTCCAACAAGTTCAAATAAGCAACTTACACATTGGTTCATGTTCTCAATTTCTTCTCAATTCAATATCACAACCATGTTACAAGTATTCCAAAATCGAAAATGCCCACATAATCATGTTCAACAATTCACCACAATTAAGGTGTTTCAAAGTCCTTCCACAATAAGCCAAATATGCCATCACAATGGTTGTTCCCAATTCTTTACCAACCTCGATTACCTTTTTATCTTTCAATTCATATTTCATACCACACATAGTTCAACATCAATCAAATGCTCAACAAGGCAATCAAAGAATTACGTAAAATTTCTCAATTTGACACATGCCAAAACAATTCGCACACATTTGGGCGATTTTACAAGAATCAAAATTAGCCATACATACCTGGTGATGAGTTTTCTTCCGTTAACTTCCTACTTTATGCTTACCCAAGCTATCTTACTTTTGCCAACCTTGTTCTTGAAGACTCTTACTTCTACTCACTTCTTTTTACTAGAAATCAAGTTCAATAATCATGCATGAGTGTAAAATTCTATTTTCAAAAGCTATTATATGCAAACCTCTCTTTACCCAATTAAAACTGAAAATCAAAGAAAATAGTTAGGGTTTTTACCTTGAAAATATTGGGGAAGTTGAATCCTTGCCCTAGAATCCCTTGGGATTAAGTAGTTGGAACAATCTTTGAAGATGAAGAACTTCTCTCTCTAAAAACCCTCTCTTCTCTCTCTAATTTTGGTGAGATGATATGATAAAATGAAGAAGAAAGGTGTTATATTAAAGAAGAGATCGGGTCAAAATGTTACAAAAATATGGGCCGGGGTCAAATATGCGGTCACTATGCGACCGCAGAATCCACATGCGGTCCGCAAAGTGACCGCAAAATGGCCTCAAAGTTATGCAGGTTCTGTTAAGGAATGCGGTCACTATGCGGACCGCATGTTGATTCGACATGCGATCGCATATCGACCGCACTTTTGACACGATTTTGGGCAACTCTCTGGAACGTTTTGCGGCAAGAATGCGGTCCGCATGTCAGGTTTGCGGTCGCATTCTTGACCGCATATTTGACATTTTCGGAAAAATTAATTCTCTACATTTTTGAAACTTAAATCACTACCAAGGGTCCGAACCGCGGCGAGCCTGGCTCGCCGCGAAGAATTCTACGCATTCCTAACACATTATTCGGACCATGACACCACAGCTACTAGGTTTTATGCACAAAAATTTTACGGGGCCTTACATCACATAGTATTCTTCTTTACTTCTTTTGAACTTATTTTTCATTTTTGGTATATCTAATATTTTTTCTACACTTAAGTCTAATTCCTTTCCTTTTATTTGTTCAAATATATTTTCATCAAATATTACTTTTTGTTCCGTAGATTCTTCATCTTGGTATTCTTCTTGGGTTATTATATTTATTTCCTTTTCAGTCATCTGTTAATTTATTGTCTTCTTTATCTGATTCTAATATTGATTCTAATTCATTTTCCGATAATTCATATATACTATCATTACTTTCTAATTCATAGTCTATGTATTCCATTTGTACGTATTCTTCGTCGTTTATTATTATTTCTGATACTTGCTTAGCTCTTTGATTTTTAGGTATTTTGCAATCTTTTGCTAAATGTCCTAGTTTTCCGCAATTATAACATTTACATTCTGATAATTTTTTCTTAGGTCGGTATTGCCTTTTGTTATTAAATTTCTTTACATAATATCTTCGTCTAGGTTTTTTATACTTAAATTTTGACTTATACTTTTTGTATTTTTTAATTTTATTATGATTTTTATTATAGTATCTTTTATTGCATCCAAACTGGGGTGCTGTTTTTGTCACGCCCCAAATCGAGGAACATGACCGGCGCCTGACCGGGTTGCCCCAGTCAAGCGGACCTGGGTGCCTTTCATTCCCACGCGTTACCCCTGTGTTGATTATTACTCATGAACCAAAGATCTAACCAATTATAACTGATTTTACAGTATACACACATAAACATATGATTGATTTACTAACAAGTTCATAATTTATTTTTACAACGCCCCATACATATACATAGGCCACAATCCCACAGTTTACATGTCTACAGAGCCTCTAGGATACAAAAAGGGAAATACAATACTTGCCGGTAACAAGGCTCCGGCTATACCTTACAAAACCAAAATGAAATCTAAACAAAAGTGGCATGAACCACACAGGGCCCCAAGGAAGAAAGGGGCTCACCAAAACGGGCGGTGGAAGGAGAAGGATACTACTGCCGATGAGTTGAAGTGCCTGCTACTGATCCACCTACAATCATAACACGAATGTAGCGTCCCCGGCAAAAGGGACGTCAGTACACTTGAATTGTACTGGTATGTATGGACAAACTTTGTCCCAAGTAAACTCAAGCCATTAAATTACATCAACAATTAATTAAGCCGACCAACCATGTTTCCACATTTTCCTCATTTCAAGAAATTCTCATACAAAGCACTTTCTACGATCAACCAATTTAACAATAACCAACCAATCACGTAAAGCACAAGTAGTCAAACAAAGGGGCAATCAGTGCCCCATAGGTTGCAAACTCTCCTCTTGTCTCCTTTCACAATTTCACATTATTGATTTTTGTATCAATTTTCAATAGCGATTTCGATCGCTTTCCATCCTTATTGCCCCTGACCACCCTTATTACCTCGGCCACCCTTATCACCCCAACCCACACCTTATTTCACCACGTTGCGGCGCGCAACACGACCCCGCCTTACAGTTGAAAACACAACAATTTCAAACAGCAGATAAGGTACTACACACAATTTCAACAAGTTCAAATAAGCAACTTACATATTGGTTCATGTTCTCAATTTCTTCTCAATTCAATATCACAACCATGTTACAATATTTCCACAATTCAAGTGTTTCATCTCTTTTCACAATAAACCAATTCTCAAGTGTTTCGTTTGTTTTCCACAAGGTGCCATATAGGCCATCATAGTCATTATTCACAATTCTTTTGCCAAATTAAACTCTCATTTTACATCACTCATAACTCAACAACAATCTTTTAATATCCAACAACAACATCAAGAGTTTCACACAATTTGTCAATTTAACACGAAACAAACAAACTTCACACATATAGGCGATTTCACAAGAATCAAAATTAGCCATACATACCTGGTGATGAGTTTTCTTCCGTTAACTTCCTACTTTATGCTTACCCAAGCTATCATACTCTTGCCAACCTTGTTCTTGAAGACTCTTACTTCTACTCACTTCTTTTTACTAGAAATCAAGTTCAATAATCATGCATGAGTGTGAAAATTCTATTTTTAAAAGCTATTATATGAAAACCTCTCGTTACCCAATTAAAACTGAAAATCAAAGAAAATAGTTAGGGTTTTTACCTTGAAAATATTGGGGAAGTTGAATTCTTGCCCTAGAATCCCTTGGAATTAAGTAGGTTGGAACAATCTTTCAAGATGAAGAACTTCTCTCTCTAAAAACCCTCTCTTCTCTCTCTAATTTTGGTAAAATGATTTGAGAAAATGAGGGTGAAAGGCGTTATATTAAAAAAGAGATCGGGTCAAAATGTTACAAAATCTGGGCCGGGGTCAATTATGCGGTGCACTATGCGACCGCAGAGTCAACATGCGGTCCGCATAGTGACCGCAGAATGGCTCAAAAAATTACGCAGGTTCTGTTAAGGAATGCGGCCAAAATGCGGTCCGCATGTTTGATCTGCGGTCGCAAAATGCACCGCAGATTTGACATGCGATCGCATATCGACCGCACATTTGACACGATTTTTGGAAACTCTCTGGAACGATTTGCGGCAAGAATGCGGTCCGCATGTCAGGTTTGCGGTCGCATTCTTGACCACATATTTGACATTTTTCGGAAAAATTAATTCTCTACATTTTTTAAACTTAAATCACTACCAAGGGTCCGAACCGCGGCGAGCTTGCTCGCCGCAAAGAATTCTACGCATTCCTAACACATTTATTCGGACCATGACACCACAACTACTAGGTTTTATGCACAAAATTTTTACGGGGCCTTACATCCTCCCCCTTAAGATCATTCGTCCTCGAATGAGGATTTTGAAATAAATGAGTTTTGAAAGACATGATATGCAAGCTATCAAAATTTTGACTAACTCTTATATTTTAGAAAAATTTCGCTAGAGTTTCCTTTGTATTATGGACATATCCACCTGTCAGAGGGCCCCGAAACACATTACCAAACAACAATATACAACTACAACACTTTCCACAACTGGTATACACTTTCTTACCTCAACGAATGTACATATTCTATCACATTGTTACAATTGCACATAAACTAGTCACTTCAATGAATTATTACCTTATTTACCCAATTTAACACACCATGTACACTTAACAAACCATTACCAATCTATACTTACTATTAGTCGCTTACTTAACACATAACTCTTTACAAAATGGAGGAGGCTTTTACTAACACTAAGAGGGAAACAACTTGGAAAAGATGACAGTTACTAGAACAAGATGACAGTTACTAGAAGTAGAAGGATCGCCTAATTTCTTCTAAGCTTGATCAAACAAATGGGGGTACTTTTCCTTCATCTCTTTCTCTGCTTCCCATGTGGCCTCCTCAACTTGTTGACTTCGCCAGAATACTTTAACGGAGGCAACTTCCTTATTTCTCAACTTACGGACTTGCCTATCCAGAATGGCAACTGGAACCTTCTTCATATGACAAATCTTCATTAACCTCAATAGCCTCGACTGACATGATTGCGGATGGATTTCCAATCACTTTCTTCAACATGGACACATGGAATACCGAGTGCACCGATGACATCTCAAGAGGCAATTCTAGCCTATAAGCAACTTGACCAATCCTTTGAACGATCCGATATGGACCAACATACCTAGGACTCAATTTCCCTTTCTTTCCGAATCGCATGACTCCCTTCATAGGAGATACCCTCAAGAACACCCAATCATCGACTTGAAACTCCAAATCCCTTCGATGAACGTCTGCATAGGACTGTTGACGACTCTGTGCTGTTTTCATTCTCTCCTGAATAACCTTGACCTTTCCCATAGCTTCGTACACCATATCTGGCCCTAGCAATTCCGCTTCACCTACCTCAAACCACCCGATTGGCGATCTACATCTTCTCCCGTACAATGCCTCAAATGGGGCCATCTGAATGCTAGCATGATAGCTATTATTGTAAGCAAATTCTATCGGTGGCAAGTGTTCATCCCAATTACCTTTAAAATCTAAGACACAAGCCCGCAATATATCTTCAAGCGTCTGGATGGTCCGCTCGGCCTGACCATCGGTCTGTGGATGGAAAGCTGTGCTGAGATTCACCTGAGTTCCCAAACCTTGCTGAAACTTCTTCCAAAAATTAGCTGTGAACTGAGCCCCGCGATCTGAGATGATAGAAAGTGGAGTGCCATGAAGCCTTACTATCTCTTTGATGTACAATCTTGCATATTGCTCCGCAGTATCAGTGGACTTGACAGGCAGGAAGTGAGCTGATTTGGTGAGTCGATCTACTATCACCCATATTGAATCGAACTTACGCTGTGTGCGAGGTAACCCTACCAAAAAAATCCATATTGATCATCTCCCATTTCCACCTTGGTATTTCTATAAGCTGAGTTAATCCTCCAGGCCGTTGATGCTCGGCCTTCACTTGTTGACAGTTCGGACATTTAGCTACAAAGCTTGCCACATCCCTTTTCGTACCGTTCCACCAATAAATCTCCTTGAGATCGTGATACATTTGCGTCGAACCAGGGTGCACAGAATACCTGGAAGTATGAGCCTCTTCCATTACCCTTTCCCGAAGCTCGTCCACATCCGGAACACATAGCCTATCTTGACACCGCATTACACCATCTTTGCTGCTGTGTACAAATGTTGAGGTCTTGTCATTCAGAACTGCTTCCTTTACCCGAACTAATGCTGGATCCATGAACTGTTTTTCCTTGATTTCCGCGACCAATGATGATTCTGCTCCATTATGCACCAAAATATCCCCCTCGTCTGACGCCGAGATACGAACCCCCAAACTGGCTAATTGGTAAACCTCTCGAGCCAGGGGTCTCTGATCCACACCCAAATGAGCCAAACTACCCATGGATTTTCGACTAAGAGCATCGGCTACCACATTTGCCTTTCCTGGATGGTACAATATGTTCATATCATAGTCCTTGAGCAATTCTAACCACCGCCGCTATCTTAGATTCAGCTCCTTCCATTTGAACAAATACTGGAGGCTCTTGTGGTCTGAAAACACATCTACACAAACTCCATAAAGATAGTGCCGCCATATTTCAAAGCAAACACAACTGCCGCGAGCTCCAAATCATGTGTCGGATAATTCTTCTCGTGATTTTTTGAGTTATCTCGAAGCATACGCTATAACCTTTCTGTGTTGCATCAACACACACCCCAAACCAACCCTGGAGGCATAACTATCACCTTAACACTTTACATCATTAGCGGAACATCTTTATTATATCCCTCTTACATAAGACCTTCCACGAATTTAGTTCTACTATAATTTCCTTGATATAGTTACGACCCCATCTGAACCATTTCTACTAACTCTTACGATTCTTAACAAAAGGCATTACTGAGTGAGTTTTCTCATATGACCTCCTATCTCAAATGAATAGCACTGGCTAACTTGCACATATACCCCGAATAACACTAACTTGCACGGCATTGTATCCAATGTAAAGTAGCATTGTGCTCTAACTTTTCTTAACCAACCTCTTCTCCCCATATGTGCATTATAGACTTTAAGAAACTGCACTACTTCCCCTGTGAAATTTCCTACCATCCCTCATTACGGTTAAACACCTCTCAAAACGTATATCAACAACCTTTATATGCATATGACTTAGGAAGGGTCACTAGCCCGAGAAGGGTATTCTCTGAAACTTTAAATCCTCCTCAATACTTCAACAACAACTTTTGGTTTTACTCTTAAGTGTAAGGCTTAGTCCACTTGATTCTATCTCGGATGAGTAACTCGCCTTATTCCCCATGTTATAGTTACCAATAAAGTTCCCTGATATTGCCGCTTAAGAGTTATCATGCCAAACACGTCTAGTCTGTCACGAGTTTTCAACCTCTTTCAATCCATTCCGAACCTTTCATTCCCATCTTTTTTTGCGGATAGTGCATAATTAATAGCTTTATTGTTCCACACATTTGTCTGTCTCCTGTGAATTTGAAAAATCATTATGTCTTGTTTAATCATTTTACAGTACCACAACCTCACCAACGATAACCTCGCTTCCCATTGTGTGTAGACATGAACTATCTCTAGACCTCTTTAGTTGATATTCAGTGTCATCCAAGTCGGTTGCATTGCGGTTAATCCCTTATAACTTTTATTAACACTTGTGCCCTAAGTGAGTCCACCATTCCGATGCAAAAATTATTTTAAATAACCATGACCATCTCAATTTAAAGGTTTTCTCCCCATTTCTTCTCACCTCATTCTTCCTAGTTAGTGAATAGCCACGCACTCTTCCATTTATTACGTGGTTTCTTACCTTAGGCATTCCATCCGGCTCACCTCTTAACTCTTATTGGGACATATGTAGCAAGGAGTGTTCGTCTGAACATCACTTAACACTTATCTATTTGTAAGGCTCTTTAGAGGCTCTCTATCAAGCCCCAATTACCATCTTGGGTTGTTGTGGCAACACATTCATTTCTCTCACTCGTTATGGCTTTCTTAGTATCCCGAAACTTTGTTTAAATCACAAATCTATGATTAGCCCATTCTAGGAACTCACAATCTTTCACATTTGACATATGGTACCTCCTTGGGTCCCATTTCTCCTGACCTTATGACAAGTAAAAGTCTCTTTACAAACATACTATTATTTTCTAGAATCGTTGACCCTATCGGTCACATTGCCATGCGTGAAGAATTTACATTCCTTAATCTCTTTTCTAGACCACACATGTCTTCACCAAAATATTCAAATATCATAGCTACATGGTCTCGCTCTTGTTTTATTGTATTTAAGTGGCCTCACGATGGTCCTCCCTCTCCCACATGGGGAAAATATCCTGGATCTTGACACAAGTCTTGAGTTTAGAAACTTTAGGGACATATGCCTCATATATCTATCCCTCTTATATGTATACTCGACTATTAGGAAAGTTTAAGTCACCATAGTAATGATCTCATAAGTTCCCTTCTCCTATTCAGCCACGCAGGTATGGGATTCCAAGTCCCCACGTATATCTTTTATGTACATTTCTAAGTCCTTATAAAGTTCGTGAGACAAGGGTCTTCTCGGCTAAGGTCCAATTGAGTCTCATTTCGTAACTTTTTACCTCATGTGAGACACTTACACTCTCACCATTAATCTCCTAGTCTTTCTCTCATATATCACATGCTTATATAACCAATATTCTTTCACACCTTACGATCAATTATATACTTCTTGCACTAACCACGCGTGCTATTTAAGCTTACATATCAATCATCAAATCAATGCCTCTTCGTGCGGGTAATCACTTCTAATCCTTTCCCCAAATAAAGTATACTTGTAGTACTATGTACTTATACTATATATTCATACAGTTTATTCGACAAGATATATGTGCAATCTCCATAACACCCATGTCTTTTCCCATTGGTCATGACATATGACAACACTACATGAAATAGACGAAAGAGCATTTAAACTTACCTTGAATCTCAACGCACGGGTTACAAAACAATCTTATAGTCAAGCTTTATCGCACGATTTGGAGTGTTGAAGAAGGGTAATATTCCTAAATGTCCGTGCAGCCCCTTACTTATATGATGTGGTCGACAACACACCTATAAGAAGGGCACTACTAGACACGGCTCCGAGACATCCTAGGACACTTTAAAAACCATATGCTCTGATACCAAGTTTGGCACGCCCCAAATCGAGGAACATGACCGGCGCCTGACCGGGTTGCCCCAGTCAAGCGGACCTGGGTGCCTTTCATTCCCACGCGTTACCCCTGTGTTGATTATTACTCATGAACCAAAGATCTAACCAATTATAACTGATTTTACAGTATACACACATAAACATATGATTGATTTACTAACAAGTTCATAATTTATTTTTACAACGCCCCATACATATACATAGGCCACAATCCCACAGTTTACATGTCTACAGAGCCTCTAGGATACAAAAAGGGGAAATACAATACTTGCCGGTAACAAGGCTCCGGCTATACCTTACAAATCCAAAATGAAATCTAAACCGAGTGGCATGAACCACACAAGGCCCCGAGGAAGAAAGGGGCTCACCAAAACGGGCAGTGGAAGGAGAAGGATACTACTGCCGATGAGCTGAAGTGCCTGCTACTGATCCACCTACAATCATAACACGAATGTAGCGTCCCCGGCAAAAGGGACGTCAGTATACTTGAATTGTACTGGTATGTATGGACAAACTTTGTCCCAAGTAAACTCAAGCCATTAAATTACATCAACAATTAATTAAGCCAGCCAACCATGTTTCCACATTTTCCTCATTTCAAGAAATTCTCATACAAAGCACTTTCTACGATCAACCAATTTAACAATAACCAACCAATCACGTAAAGCACAAGTAGTCAAACAAAGGGGCAATCAGTGCCCCACAGGTTGCAAACTCTCCTGCTGTCTCCTTTCACAATTTCACATTATTGATTTTTGTATCAATTTTCAATAGCGATTTCGATCGCTTTCCATCCTTATTGCCCCGACCACCCTTATTACCTCGGCCACCCTTATCACCCCAACCCACACCTTATTTCACCACGTTGCGGCGCGCAACACGACCCCGCCTTACGGTTGAAAACACAACAATTTCAAACAGCAGATAAGGTACTACACACAATTTCAACAAGTTCAAATAAGCAACTTACATATTGGTTCATGTTCTCAATTTCTTCTCAATTCAATATCACAACCATGTTACAATATTTCCACAATTCAAGTGTTTCATCTCTTTTCACAATAAACCAATTCTCAAGTGTTTCGTTTGTTTTCCACAAGGTGCCATATAGGCCATCATAGTCATTATTCACAATTCTTTTGCCAAATTAAACTCTCATTTTACATCACTCATAACTCAACAACAATCTTTTAATATCCAACAACAACATCAAGAGTTTCACACAATTTGTCAATTTAACACGAAACAAACAAACTTCACACATATAGGCGATTTCACAAGAATCAAAATTAGCCATACATACCTGGTGATGAGTTTTCTTCCGTTAACTTCCTACTTTATGCTTACCCAAGCTATCATACTCTTGCCAACCTTGTTCTTGAAGACTCTTACTTCTACTCACTTCTTTTTACTAGAAATCAAGTTCAATAATCATGCATGAGTGTGAAAATTCTATTTTTAAAAGCTATTATATGAAAACCTCTCGTTACCCAATTAAAACTGAAAATCAAAGAAAATAGTTAGGGTTTTTACCTTGAAAATATTGGGGAAGTTGAATTCTTGCCCTAGAATCCCTTGGAATTAAGTAGGTTGGAACAATCTTTCAAGATGAAGAACTTCTCTCTCTAAAAACCCTCTCTTCTCTCTCTGATTTTGGTAAAATGATTTGAGAAAATGAGGGTGAAAGGCGTTATATTAAAGAAGAGATCGGGTCAAAATGTTACAAAATCTGGGCCGGGGTCAATTATGCGGTGCACTATGCGACCGCAGAATCAACATGCGGTCCGCATAGTGACCGCAGAATGGCCTCAAAAAATTACGCAGGTTCTGTTAAGGAATGCGGCCAAAATGCGGTCCGCATGTTTGATCTGCGGTCGCAAAATGCACCGCAGATTTGAGATGCGATCGCATATCGACCGCACATTTGACACGATTTTTGGAAACTCTCTGGAACGATTTGCGGCAAGAATGCGGTCCGCATGTCAGGTTTGCGGTCGCATTCTTGACCGCATATTTGACATTTTTCGGAAAAATTAATTCTCTACATTTTTTAAACTTAAATCACTACCAAGGGTCCGAACCGCGGCGAGCAAGCTCGCCGCGAAGAATTCTACGCATTCCTAACACATTTATTCGGACCATGACACCACAACTACTAGGTTTTATGCACAAAATTTTTACGGGGCCTTACAGTTTTATCTTTACAACATGCTAAGTTTTTAATTAACGTTTTTTCCATTTTAATTTCTTCTTTATGTTTTTCACATAATTCTGCGAACCAGTTTTGTAAGTATTTAATTCTTGCTCCTAAAGTATCTTGTAATGCTGCATTATTCTAATCTTTTAATATTTTTGAACTAAATGGTTCTGGTAATTTTGAAAAATATAATTTTCTTATTTCTTTACTTTCCTCTATACTATATATTCCTTTATAGTAAAATTCTTTAAATGCACATGTATATTCGTCTATGTAACACATATTACATATTGCTAATTTTGACATTAGATTTCTATTTAATATTTTTTCTCTATGTTGTTCTACTTCTTCTGTTTCTGCACTACTAAATTCATGTCTTATAGTTGTTTCATATTTATGCAAAATTTCTATAGTTGTTGTAGCTTTTTCACCATCAAATTTTTTATCATTTCTTAATACTCCTAAGGCATCTTTAGTCATATTTTGTAACCATAACTTAGTTGTTCCTATTAACGTTCTTTCTATGTATTCTGGTACATCTGATATTCCTATTTTATTGTCTATAATCTGTTTCGTCATGTATCCTACCCATAACTGGATTGTCTTATTTATATCTTTTACACAGTCTAGATCTAAGAAATTATTTTGTATTGTTGTTGGTATTTGTGTTGGAATCCATTTTGTATATCTTGGTTCATTTCTATATGTTTTCTTATAATTATTTTCATAATTTATATAACTTTTTTGCTCTTATTGTGTATCCTTTGTTCCTGATGTACTAGGTTTTTCATCTATTATAACATTTATTTATATACGATCATTTCTACCTTCTTCGTTTTGTTCGACTTGTGCTATATTTTCTAAAAGTTCCGTATATGTTTCGCTTATTTCTGAATAATTTTCTAAATCACTATTATTATTTGGTTCATTTATTTCTTCTGTTCTAATTATTTCTAACTTTTCTTCTTGTAATTGTTCTTTGTATCTATTTATCTCAAGTTGTAATTTATTCTCTTGTTCTTTTTCTTTTTGTCTGGTTGCATATAGTTCTTTTAACATGTTTAATTCTTTTTATAATTCTATTATTTTAGCATTTTTTGTTTCTTCTATCTGTTTTATTTCTCTTTTTGATTGTTGTTTAAGTTTTTCTATCTCATATTTTCGATCTATTTCTTCATTTTCTCTTGTTATTCTTACTAAAGCAGTTAAGCCATCCTCTAATTTTAGTGATTCTTTTTCTAACATTAGATATAAGTTGTCTCCTATTTTCTTATATTTTCTTCCTATATTAGAAAATACAATTTTTATTTTTAGTCCTTATGGGTTTTCATATGTTTTTTCGTCTACTGCAAATTCCTCTTTATTCATTTTTTAAGTTGTATAATTAGTTTCCATTCTAATTCTTAAATGTCACGACCTAAATCCGGTCGTGATGGCGCCCAACAATTAAGCTAGGCCAGCCAGACCAACTATTACTTATCACAACGACTATCAGTCCCAAATGGACATTCCAAGAAGAATATATGAGTCAAAGAACTCCAATAATAATAATAATGAACAAAATACTAACACTCCCAAAGATCCGGAGTCACAAGTCTAGAGCCTCTAACAAAACCTAACAGGAATAGAGAGTACTGTATAGAAATACTCAAGTCCGAATACAAAATACAAATAACAACTGGAAAGGAGAGGAGAAGCTAGGTTCTGCGAACGTAGGCAGCTACCTCAGCAACTCGATATGACACCGCAAACGCTGGAATTGCCTGTCTACTGCTCCTGAGTACCTGAGTCTGCACATAAAAGGTGCAGGGAGTAGGGTGAGTACTAAGTACTCAGTGAGTAATAAATATATACAAGTAGCTGAAAATAAGAAATCCACAGAATACCACAATATGAAGCTACACTACAGTCCGAATCTCCTACGAACTAGCATCAACAATACAATACAGCTACCACAGAGTAATTCAACAAATAAAAATGCAATGCAATGCACATAACCGCTACGGCGTGTAGCCGATCCATTTAACGTCGACGGCGCTCACTGGGGGTGTGTACAGACTCCGGAGGGGCTCCTACAGCCCAAGCGCAATACTGCTGCGGCGTGCAGCCCGATCCTCATATCAACTACTGCGGCATGCAGCCCGATCCATTCTCAGTCCACAATAAGCAAATAAGTCACAAAACAGTTCATTTTTCTTAATTCCAGTTTCCAGTTCATAATTTATGAAAAATTCTTTAACTTTATTAAATTTGCAAAATGCTGGTGACTTAGCATATCAATAATGTGATTTCAATTTTCAGGACTGAGATCAGTGATTAAGCAAATATAGCTAACACATAAATATTGTCCTCTAAGGACGCTACAGGTCGGCACAAGGCCCCAAACAAGGCTTATCGCCCACAAATATATCAAATACAGTGTATCTCCAACATTAATAGCATATTATTTACATCAGTGATGGACCAAGTCTCAATCCCTAGTCACAATCAATCCCGCTCCTGCCACGGTGTGCGAGCCACGCCCTACTAGCGTCACAATGTGCTAAGCCGGGGTTTCGAACCCTCAGGCTACCATATACACAAACCACTCACCTCTAGCCGGCCGTAGACTCGTTCGCGATGCCTTTTCCTTTTTATTTTGCTCCCTCGTGCGTCGAATCTAGTCAAACCACAATAATTATATCAAATACGGGTAAAAGAATCATAACCCATTTCAATTTACATGAAATTCGCATAAATACACTAAGTTGGTAAAACCCGACCCCGGGCCCACTGCTCGGAAAATTCCAAAATTAGCACCAACGCGATCCTCATCTCGCCATGAGTCCGTACATATAAAATTTATCAAAATCGGAGTTCAAATGGCCTCCCAAAACTCAAAATCCCGTTTTCAATATCTAGGCCACATTTCTTCAAGATTTCTACCCAATTTCATGAAGATTGATGTTAATTCTACCATAAAATTGTGTTTTTGAGTCAAGAATCTTACCTCCGATGAATACCCGATGATTTATCAGTGATTTCCTCGAGTTTTCTTCTCTATAGGGCTCAAAATTGTGTTTTGGGTGAATGAACCCGCGACCCCTCTGTTATGTGATTTAATTCACTACCAGAGCAATTTGCTCTACGCGTTCGCGTGAGCCCTCACGCGTTCGCGATGCTCGGCTTCCAGTTACCCTTCGCGAACGCGACGCCAACCACGCGTTCGCGATGCTCAAACTCCCAGCCGCCCAGATTTCCTTCTACGCGTTCGCGATCACCCTCTCGCGAACGCGATGCTCACTCTCACGACCCTACGCGAACGCGACCCCGGGAACGCGATCGCGATGCACAACACCCCTGGCCTACGCGAACGCGACACCCTGTTGCAAAGGCGATTCCTTAGCCCACCTGGCCTTTGCGAACGCGACCCATGTCACGCGAACGCGAAGGTCTGTTTGATTGGACAGAAACCTGCAGTTTTCTGCAGATTTTGCCAAGTCCAATATGCCCGATTGATGGTCCGAAATCATCCCGAGGCCCCCGGGACCCCAACGAAAACCACCAACATACTCCAAAACATGATACGGACTTGTTCCAATCACAAAAACACCATCCTAAACATCAAAATCACCATTTCCACACGAATTCAAGCCTAAGTTTCTTCAAAACTTTCAAAACTAACATTCAATCCAAAACCCGATCAAACGATGTCCGAATGACCTGAAAATTTGCGGACATATCCAAAATCACATAACGAAGCTACATAAATTGTCGGAATTCCATTCCGACCCCCGGATCAAAATATCACCTACCATCCGGTTTTCGCCAAAAATCAACCTTCGCCAATCCAAGCCTAAAACTACATCGGACCTCCGAATTCAATTCCGATTGCTCTCCTAAGTAATAAATGATCCCCCGAAACTAGTCGAATCATCGAAATCCGGTTCCGAGCACTCTAACTCAATAGTCAACTCTTGGTTGACTTCCCATATTCAAGCTTTCTTCAAACATGCTATTTGCTTCATTCTCAACCCGAATCACTCCTAACTCACCCTCCAATACTTATATAAAAGCATAAGATATGTAAATGCAAGGTAACGGCAATTCATAAGATATGTAAATGCAAGGTAACGGGGTGGTAATTCTCGTAACGACGGGCCGGGTCATTACATTCTCCCCAACTTAAACAAACGCTCGTCCGCGAGCGGGTTAAGAAACATACCTGGAGCATCAAACAAGTGAGGATATCTGCTCCGCATCTCCTGCTCGGTCTCCCAAGTTGCTTCCTCCACGGGACGACCTCTCCACTGCACTTTCACTGAAGCTATGTCCTTGGATCTCAGCTTATGAACCTGCCGACCCAAAATGGCTACTGGTTCCACATCATAAGTCAAATCCTCATCTAGCTGTATCGTGTTGAAGTCTAACACATGAGACAGGTCTCCGACATACTTCCGGAGCATAGATACATGGAACACCGGGTGAACTCCCGACAAACTGGGTGGCAAATCAAGCATATAGGCCACCTCCCCAACTTTCCTAAGCACCTCAAAAGGTTCAATAAACCTTGGGCTCAACTTTCCTTTCTTTCCAAACCTCATAACGCCCTTCATAGGTGAAACCTTCAGAAACACCTTCTCACCCACTGAATAGGACACATCTCGGACCTTCCGGTCCGCATACCTTGTCTAAGGCATCTTGGACTAACTCTGTCCCCAACAACCTAGCCTCGCCGGGCTCGAACCAACCGACCGGAGACCTACACCGCCTTCCATATAAAGCTTCATACGGTGCCATCTGAATGCTGGACTGATAGCTATTATTATAAGCAAACTCCGCAAGAGGCAAGTAATCAGCCCACGAACCACCGAAATCAATGACACAAGCACGCAACATATCTTCTAATATCTGAATAGTACGCTCAGACTGCCCATCAGTCTATGGATGAAATGCTGTGTTCAGCTCTTGTCACGCCCCAAATCGAGGGACATGACCGGCGCCCGACCGGGTAGCCCCAATCAAGCGGACCCGGGTGCCTTTCATTCCCACGTGTTACCCCTGTGTTGATTATTTCTCATTAACCAAATACCTTACCAATTATAACTGATTTCACAATATACAAACATAACCATGCGAGTGATTCTTTAACAAGTTTACAGTTTTTACAACGCCCAACATAATATATACATGAGCCTCGAATCCCACAGTTTACATGTCTACGGAACCTCTAGGATACAAAGGACAATACAATACTTGCCGGTAACAAGGCTCCGGCTATACCTTACACAAAATCAAAATAAAGTCTAAACAAGAGTGGCATGAGCCACGTAGGGCCCCGAAAGGAAAGGGGCTCACCAAAACGGGCGATGAAGGATGCTACTGCCGATGAGCTGAAGTACCTGCTACTGATTCACCTACAATCATAATACGAATGTAGCGTCCCCGGCAAAAGGGACGTCAGTACACTTGAATTGTACTGGTATGTATGGACAAACTTTGTCCCAAGTAAACTCAAACCATTAAATTACATCAAAACTAATCAAGCCAGCCAACCATGTTTTCCACCTTTTACTCATTTCAGATAAGCCTCAACACAAACACGTTCAAGGTAAACAAATAGAACAACAACCAATCAACCACACAAATTGCAAGTAGTCAAACATAGGGGCAATCAGTGCCCCCAGGTTGCAAACTCTCCTGCCTGTCTCCTTTCACAATTTCACATCATTGATTTTTGTATCAATTTTCAATAGCGATTTCGATCGCTTTCCATCCTTATTGCCCCCGACCACCCTTATTACCTCGGCCACCCTTATCACCCCAACCCACACCTTATTTCCTCACGTTGCGGCGCGCAACACGACCCCGTCTTACAGTTTAAAACACAACAATTTCAAACAGCAGATAAGGTACTACACACAATTTCAACAAGTTCAAATAAGCAACTTGCACATTGTTCCATGTTCTCAATTACTTATCAAGCCAATATCACAACCAAGTTACAATATTTCCATAATCAAAAATATTCACACAAGTATGTTCAACAATTTTCCACAATTCAAGTGCTTCGTCTCTTTCCACAATAAACCAATTCTCAAGTGTTTCGTTTCTTTTCCACAAGGTGCCATAAAGGCCATCATAACCATTATTCACAATTCTTCACCAATTCCAATTCCCTTGTTATCTTTCAATTCATATTTCATACCACACCACATGTAGTTTAACATCAATTAGATACCCAACAACAAAATCAACAAATTACACACAATCTCTCAAATTAACACATGCCAAACGAATTGCACACATAAGGGCGATTTCACAAGAATCAAAGTTAGCCATACATACCTCGATTGAGCTTTCCTTAAGTTACTACAACACTCCAAAAACTCTAGCAATTCCAATCTACTATGAAACATAACAAAATTAAACACATATTAGAAAGATATTCATGAAACTAGCTCATTTGAACAATTTATCAAACACTAGTTGAGCATCTTGATTTCGAATCCCCTTTTTAAGACTTCCTTCATTCCCTAACCCAATCTTTAGTTATTTAAGTTAAACAATCTTCCCATAAACCTAAGTTGTACATGCATGTATACACAATACTAATAAACCCAAGAATCATACCTCAATAACTCATCTTATACACCAAACTCGAAATTAAAACCCTAGGGTATAGAATCTTACCACTTAGATGAAGAACTTGCTATTGGGTTCTTGATTCTTGAAGATTGATGCAAGATTTGGATGATTTAGATGTTGGGTTCCTCCTTCTCTCTCTAAAATACTCTCACCTCTCTCTAAAATCACTAAGAAATGACCCCAAAATGAACCCCAAAGCCTATATATTGAAATGGAGTCGGGCTATAAAAATAGAAGAATTAACTGGGCTTCTCGGGTTCAATTTGCGGTAGAAATGCGACCGCGAAGTTAACAATGCGACAGGAATGCGGTCGCACATTTGACACAAGACAGCATTTTCCAGCCTTTGGTAATTTGATCATAACTTTGTGTATGAATGTCCAAATGATGAACGGTTTGAAGCATTGGAAACTAGACTCAAAGGGCTTTCATTTGATATGCTATACACCACATAAAACCTTATACATAATTATATATGATTCTTTGAAGTGGAGCTATATGCGAATCCATTTGGAATTTTGGCCTATTTCGAAAATTTTCCCATTTGGCTTACACTTGGGCTTCCATTTGGACCTCATACCACTTACCGTAAGACTAATACTCATATTTATCAAGTCTAATTGATGTCCATCATGTTCATAGCACATAAAATATAATAATTAGCCTACGTGGCACCATAGAATCCTATATTCCTTAGCGAAATTTTCTAGGGCCTTACATTCTCCCCCCTTAGGATCATTCGTCCTCGAATGAGGAGTATAGTATTTCCCAAACACTTTAACATCAAACATCTCTTTTCTAACCTACCTCCAGTCTCTAAATTTTCACTAACTCCTAAATTTTTCAGAAATTTCGGCAGAGTTTCCTTTGTAACTAGGCCTATCCTCCTGCCAGGGAATCACCAAATTCGTCTCAACAACACATCCACAATTATACATAGCACCACAATGTATATATCCACAATCCTAATCCCGGTATTACAAGCACTACATTATCATAAGGATACTAGAACATGGACTGCACAGTTTTACATCAAAATACCTATATGGTACATTCCAAGTCAAAACTAACTGGTATTCAATCAAACTAAAGTACTTTCCTTCCACGATACATTTATCCTTCCACGCGACATTATTGACTTACAAGCATTGTCATAACACCTTCTCAGAAGTAATATCAACTCCCAAAAATACATAACAAGGATGACAGATAAACATCTTGCATGAGATAACTATCCATTGACTTTACCTTTTGATAACTTCCACTGTACAATTTACACTCCACTGGATATTGCAATTCATGATAACAACAATAACCCACAATTCCATAACTTGGCATCATACCATCAAGGATGTCAGTTCATAGTAAACAAACAATCATGTGTTCATAATAGTCCTTACCAGCCATTAATGTAATCGCAAAGGTGTTCATCAACAAGAATATAATTTCATTTCAATCAACGGTCCATATGAAGTCAAGCCATCATGAGTCTTGCTAGTAGTTCATCATATATAAAATTCCATGATTATATAGTTCAATAAAGTCAATTCATACCCACATTTGTTTTTCACTATCTTCTTAGCCATAAGCATATGGAAACACAAAGTACATGAGGAACAGTTATGGGGAATATCATACACCTATTGCAACCTAATGTGTAATACAGTCATGTTACCTTTATTATCAACTCACATAATATTTTTAGGGGTACACTCACACTAAACCCTTGATGACCCTTAATAGTTACCCTAAGATGTGATACCATAAACTGACCATAAATTTATCTATCAATATATATGTGACCACACTATGAAGCTTTATCTTTGACATGTCTCAACTTACAATACCCAATGATCTAATACAACGAGGAACAACAATGTTCAAGATCAGGCTGGAGTTCTTCAGGAATCCATTAATGCACTGGGTAGAGCACTTTATGAGGTCGTATACTAAAAGACATGAAATGTTACTACTAACAAAACTGACATGGTTAATCACTGTGACTACCTTAATTAATACACAAATGAGGCATAGGAGTAAGTAGTACATGGGAAATAGGAATCATTAAGAAGGAATACTCAAGTACGTGAACCACTCATTTTCTAAAGGGTAGGGAAAATCCGTCGACCCCGAATAGGAATACTCTAGCACTTTGAATGTGATATGGGATTCAAAATACACGAAGTTGAATTACACTCTTAACATTACTTGACGCACAGAATCTATGCCACAACCCTATAAGGATGAAAAGAATTGAACGCTTATGAGATTACCATATTCTAGAAAACTTAACACTTCTTGGTAATTGATCTTATATGAGGAAACTAAAAAATTACGACCATTTTTTTTCATTCAAATCAACATGTTCATGATATGTACAAAAATCCGAAGTCATCAAATTTCTACCTTTCACGAGTGAAACTCAATAGCTATGAAATCTTGATATTGGGACAAAATCATGAATTGGTTAGATGGTTCTAATAGTTAACACGACACTCCAGGGAGAAGGCAAATAACACTCATATCTAGCCAAGAAGGTGAGATACCAAGGGTAGTAAACTCTCCACATATGACAATGACATAGTCCATGATTCTAGAAGTTGAGGGTGTGAAGAAAACCAAACACAATGAAACAGTGCACAATAATCGCTGAAGGTTTGAAAATGTTCATGAAGAGATCTCCATAGGTTTTGACTCGAAAAAGGAAATGTCATAGTGATACATAGAAGGGCATGTTCTCTTATGGTTGTCGTACAAGTGTAAGGAACTAGCACAATAAATTCACTAAATAAGGAATAAATTTAACACATTGTGGAGACATAAAGAGAAAATAATCATTGGTTATAAGCTGGACACACTTCTACTATATTAACTCCCCACTGCAATACACGACCATGCCACGAGCATCCACAATACTAGGACAGAGTGAGCTACTTACTGCGAGATGTACCAACTGGGCACGAAAACAATGGCGACACAAGATATCTATGATGGGGATGTAAGGATCTCATTTTTTTTTAGAGAGACCTTATGCAAACGGTGACCATTTCAATTGATATTCACTCATATAATAGGCACTGAGATGTGCATATATATTACTAGACAGTGAAAAGGTTTCATAATGTTACTCGTAAGAGAGTAGATTGAATGATCAAGCCATATAAGACACACACAACTAAGTAAAAGAGTGACTCGAGAAGGATCACAAATCTTGGATTCTTTGCATGGAACTTGACACCACATGTACAAACTTTACGATGGTGCATGTATAGGCACAAGTGAGCGAGATGTTGTCAATTTAAATGAGGCGTTTCTAAAAGAAATTCATCGGGAATAGTCCTTTGTTAAGAATTTAGAAAAAGCAAGTAGGAAGTATCAATAGTGCTATAACTCAATTCTGGAACATAATTATACAGCTCAATTCCATAGGAGGTTGTAAACAATAGAACTTTGATAGGGAGACTTTGTAAATACTACGTCTCATTTAAAGAGTAGGTGCATGTGCATGAACTGTTTTGTAATTTAGATTCTTTTTAAGAACATATCTATGCAAGGACAAGGAAATCATAAGGGTTTAACAAAAAGTTTAAACAATCGCCACATTACCAAATAAAATGGATCACATAGTTTTTTTTTCTTTACATAATTTCCATACCTCTAGGTTGCATTTCATAGCCCTTCCATAGGGTTCACATATAAAATTATTCACCTATACGCTTCATACAATAATAAGGAAATCACAATTACGAATCAAACACTTTAAATGATCACCACATTATCAAATAAAAGAATCATGCCATTTTCTCGTATATTTGTCCGTCGGCTCTTGGGGCCATAATTATCACATCAGTCTTGGCACTAGGCCACATTCCATAACACAGTCTCTTCTTCCCCACATTTCACATCATTTCCGCATATTTCACATCAACATCATAATCCGTTTCATATTCTCTCATGTCACAAATATTGCCAGGTACAATTTCATTTCGAGTTCTTGACACATTGTCTATACTCTATTTCTCAAAAACATTTGACTTATTTCAACATCTCTATGCAAATAGGACTTCACACAGTTTTATTTAATATATGCTGCTTCAATTTCAATTTAAGGCCTTCACATTTCAATACGTGATTCATACCCCTTGCACCCATTTTAAGTTGTCAATAATAGCACATTGATCATATTGGAATGCATCTTTCACAAAATCGGGTCACAACACCAATTCATGTAAAGTATCAAACACAGCTAGAGTCCAACATCTAGTCTTACCACATTTCCACAGTCACTTACTTCATTTCCAAACATCTTTATACATTACCAACGACTAGACGCAATCAAACAAATACCTTTGGTACACATAACAACATTTTGGAAGAATCAACCATAACAAGTTTTCTCACAAAATTTGGCATCAAAATATCAATTCAAACTTGACTTGAAGTCAAGACATTTTAGCACATAGTTCACATTCTTTACATATCCTCATCTACCAAGAATAATATATTAAACAAATGAAGAAGTACCTCCCACATATATTTTCACAGCAATAATTCGCTTAACATAACAAAACGGGTACAACATAAATTATATTTTAAACCTACAACATTTACGCGGACACCATGGAAGCTTAATTTCTAAGAGACGGGGTTTTAGCCGTACATATTGATGATATACTACATGATCTGGTGGTGCAGTGACATTAGTGGGAACAAGGGTACTCTCCTAAACAACAAGTTCTACCAATCACTCCATGGCTCATCACATTCTTCTAACAAGTCCTTGGGTGATCCACTTGGACTCAATGGTGAGATAAATCTCACCTTACATGCTTCAAATTCACATATTATGGTATCAAAATTACCAATATTGAGGGTAATACTTAGAGAGGAAATTAGCTCCATATCTTGAGCCATATCGCACGATCTAGAATATCAAAGAAATGGGTAAATTCCTAAATGCCCGTGCAGCCCCCAACTTATATGATGTGGTCGACAACACACCGATAAGAAGGGCACTACTAGACATGGCTCCGAGACATCCTAGGACACTTAAAAACCTTAGGCTCTGATACCAAGTTTGTCACGCCCCAAATCGAGGGACATGACCGGCGCCTGACCGGGTAGCCCCAAGTCAAGCGGACCTGGGTGCCTTTCATTCCCACGTGTTACCCCTGTGTTGATTATTTCTCATTAACCAAATACCTTACCAATTATAACTGATTTCACAATATACAAACATAACCATGCGAGTGATTCTTTAACAAGTTTACAGTTTTTACAACGCCCAACATAATATATACATGAGCCTCGAATCCCACAGTTTACATGTCTATGGAACCTCTAGGATACAAAGGACAATACAATACTTGCCGGTAACAAGGCTCCGGCTATACCTTACACAAAATCAAAATAAAGTCTAAACAAGAGTGGCATGAGCCACGTAGGGCCCCGAAAGGAAAGGGGCTCACCAAAACGGGCGATGAAGGATGCTACTGCCGATGAGCTGAAGTACCTGCTACTGATTCACCTACAATCATAATACGAATGTAGCGTCCCCGGCAAAAGGGACGTCGGTACACTTGAATTGTACTGGTATGTATGGACAAACTTTGTCCCAAGTAAACTCAAGCCATTAAATTACATCAAAACTAATCAAGCCGGCCAACCATGTTTTCCACCTTTTACTCATTTCAGATAAGCCTCAACACAAACACGTTCAAGGTAAACAAATAGAACAACAACCAATCAACCACACAAATTGCAAGTAGTCAAACATAGGGGCAATCAGTGCCCCCAGGTTGCAAACTCTCCTCTTGTCTCCTTTCACAATTTCACATCATTGATTTTTGTATCAATTTTCAATAGCGATTTCGATCGCTTTCCATCCTTATTGCCCCTGACCACCCTTATTACCTCGGCCACCCTTATCACCCCAACCCACACCTTATTTCCTCACGTTGCGGCGCGCAACACGACCCCGCCTTACAGTTTAAAACACAACAATTTCAAACAGACAGCAGATAAGGTACTACACACAATTTCAACAAGTTCAAATAAGCAACTTGCACATTGTTCCATGTTCTCAATTACTTATCAAGCCAATATCACAACCAAGTTACAATATTTCCATAATCAAAAATATTCACACAAGTATGTTCAACAATTTTCCACAATTCAAGTGCTTCGTCTCTTTCCACAATAAACCAATTCTCAAGTGTTTCGTTTCTTTTCCACAAGGTGCCATAAAGGCCATCATAACCATTATTCACAATTCTTCACCAATTCCAATTCCCTTGTTATCTTTCAATTCATATTTCATACCACACCACATGTAGTTTAACATCAATTAGATACCCAACAACAAAATCAACAAATTACACACAATCTCTCAAATTAACACATGCCAAACGAATTGCACACATAAGGGCGATTTCACAAGAATCAAAGTTAGCCATACATACCTCGATTGAGCTTTCCTTAAGTTACTACAACACTCCAAAAACTCTAGCAATTCCAATCTACTATGAAACATAACAAAATTAAACACATATTAGAAAGATATTCATGAAACTAGCTCATTTGAACAATTTATCAAACACTAGTTGAGCATCTTGATTTCGAATCCCCTTTTTAAGACTTCCTTCATTCCCTAACCCAATCTTTAGTTATTTAAGTTAAACAATCTTCCCATAAACCTAAGTTGTACATGCATGTATACACAATACTAATAAACCCAAGAATCATACCTCAATAACTCATCTTATACACCAAACTTGAAATTAAAACCCTAGGGTATAGAATCTTACCACTTAGATGAAGAACTTGCTATTGGGTTCTTGATTCTTGAAGATTGATGCAAGATTTGGATGATTTAGATGTTGGGTTCCTCCTTCTCTCTCTAAAATACTCTCACCTCTCTCTAAAATCACTAAGAAATGACCCCAAAATGAACCCCAAAGCCTATATATTGAAATGGAGTCGGGCTATAAAAATAGAAGAATTAACTGGGCTTCTCGGGTTCAATTTGCGGTAGAAATGCGACCGCAAAGTTAACAATGCGACAGGAATGCGGTCGCACATTTGACACAAGACAGCATTTTCCAGCCTTTGGTAATTTGATCATAACTTTGTGTAGGAATGTCCAAATGATGAACGGTTTGAAGCATTGGAAACTAGACTCAAAGGGCTTTCATTTGATATGCTATACACCACATAAAACCTTATACATAATTATATATGATCCTTTGAAGTGGAGCTATATGCGAATCCATTTGGAATTTTGGCCTATTTCGAAAATTTTCCCATTTGGCTTACACTTGGGCTTCCATTTGGACCTCATACCACTTACCATAAGACTAATACTCATATTTATAAAGTCTAATTGATGTCCATCATGTTCATAGCACATAAAATATAATAATTAGCCTACGTGGTACCATAGAATCCTATATTCCTTAGCGAAATTTTCTAGGGCCTTACATCTGTGAACCCAACTCTCGCCGAAATGTCCTCCAGAACTGAGATGTGAACTGGGTACCTCTGTCTGATATAATAGAAATGGGAACTCCATGCAATCTCACTATCTCACGGATGAATATCTCTGCCAACCGCTCTGAGGAATAAGTAGTACACACTGGGATGAAGTGAGCCGACTTGGTCAACCTATCCACCACCACCCAAACTGAATCGAACTTCCTCGCTGTCCGAGGGAGTCCACTAACAAAGTCCATAGTAATCCTTTCCCACTTCCACTCAGGAATATCAATACGCTGGAATACACCACCAGGTCTCTAATGCTCATACTTGACCTGCTGACAGTTTAGACACCGAGCCACATGGCTCACAATATCTTTCTTCATCTTTCTCCACCAGTAATGCTACTTCAAATCCTGATATATCTTCGCGGCTCCTGGATGAATAGAATACCGCGAGCTGTGGGCTTACTCCAATATCAACTCACAAAGGCCATCAACATTGGGCACGTATATCCGTCCCTGCATCCGCAATACACCATCACTATCAATAGTGACATCTCTGGCATCATCATGCTGAACTCTGTCCTTAAGGACAAGTAAGTGTGGATCATCATACTGGCGCTCTCGAATACGATCATATAAAGAAGAACGAGCCATCACACAAGCCATCACCCGACTAGGCTCAGAAATATCCAGCCTCACCATCTGATTAGCTAACGCCTGAACATCAACTGCTAGGGGTCTCTCCCCAACTGGAATATACGCCAAACCGCCCATACTAATAGCCTTCCGGCTCAATGCATCAGCCACTACATTGGCTTTCCCGGGATGGTACAAGATAGTAATATCATAGTCTTTAAGCAATTCAAGCCATCTCCGCTGCCTCAAATTTAGATCTTTCTGCTTAAACAAATGCTGAAGGCTGCGGTGGTCTGTATATACATCACAAGATACACCATATAGGTAATGCCTCCAAATCTTCAAGGCATGAACAATAGCAACTAACTCCAAATCATGAACAGGGTAGTTCTTCTCGTGGGGCTTTAGCTGACGAGAAGCATATGCAATAACTCTACCCTCTTACATTAACACACAACCGAGTCCAACTCTAGAAGCATCACAATACACCATATAAGACCCGGAGGCTGATGCCAACACAAGTACTGGAGTTGTGGTCAAAGCCTCCTTGAGCTTCTGGAAGCTCTCCTCACATTCATCAGACCACACAAATGGAGCATTCTTTTGTGTCAACTTAGTCAACGGTGAAGCAATAGATGAGAAACCCTGAACAAACCAGCGATAATAGCCTGCCAAGCCGAGAAAACTCCAAATCTCTGTAGCTGAGGAAGGTCTGGGCTAATTCTGCACTACCTCGACCTTCTGAGGATCAACCCGAATACCATCGCTGGACACTACATGTCCTAGAAAAGTCACAGTGTCAAGCCAGAACTCACACTTAGTGAATTTCGGATAAAGCTTCTCTTCTCTCAACCTCTGCAGTACCACCCTCGGGTGTTGTGCATGCTCATCCTGACTGCGTGAATACACCAGAATATCATCAATAAACACAATCACAAATGGATCAAGGTACGGCCGAAATACGCTATTTATCAAGTGCATGAATGCAGCTGGGGCATTAGTCAACCCGAAAGACATCACCAGGAACTCGTAGTGCCCATATCGCGTCCCTGAACGCTGTCTTCATAATATCCGAGTCCCTGGTCTTCAACTGATGATAGCCCGATCGAAGATCAATCTTAGAAAATACACTAGCTCCCTGGAGCTGATCAAATATGTCCTCAATACGAGGCAATGGGTATTTATTCTTCACTATTACCTTGTTCAGCTGCCTGTAATCAATGCACATTCTCATTGTGCCATCTTTCTTCTTCACGAACAACACCAGTGCACCCCAAGGTGACACACTCGGACGAATGAAACCCTTATCTAAGAGTTCCTGAAGCTGTTCCTTCAATTCCTTTAACTCCGCTGGTGCTATGCAATAGGGAGGAATAGAAATGGGCTGAGTGCCCGGCACCAAGTCAATACCAAAGTCAATATCTCTGTCAGGCGGCATGCCTGGTAGGTCTGCCGGAAATACATCCGGAAACTCCCTCACAATGGGGACCGAATCAAGACTGGGTGTCTCGGCCTCAACATTTCTAATGAAGGCCAAATAAGATAAACAACCCTTGCCAATCATTCGTTGGGCCTTTATATAAGAAATCACCCTGTCGGACACATAATCAGTCAAGCCACGCCACTCGATCCTCGGATTACCTGGAATAGCTAGTGTGACTGTCTTGGCATGACAGTCCATAATCGCATGGTAAGGAGATAGCCAATCCATGCCTAGAATCACATCGAAATCTACCATGCCCAGTAGTAATAAATCAACTCGGGTCTCCAGACCCCCAATAGTAATAATACAGGATCGATATACCTGATCCACAACAACAGTATCCCCCACTGGGGTAGACATATGTACGGGCAAGGCAAGAATACCACGGGTCATACCCAAATGATGTGCAAAATAAGTAGAGACATAAGAATAGGTGGATCCGGGATCAAATAAGACGGAAGCATCCCTGTGGCAGACTGAGATAATACCTGAAATGACCGCATCTGAAGCACTAGCATCCTTCCTATCCGGAAGAGCATAGAAACGAGCCTAGCCTCCACCAGTACGATCCTCGCCCCTAGGGCGACCTCTAGATACCTGGCCACCAGTCCTAGCCGACTGTGCTGGCGCCGAAGAAACAGGAGTAGAAGACGAGGGCTGATCCCTCTGCTGAGACCGCTTACGAAGCCACTGAGGACACTCTCTCCTGATATGGCCCAAATCACCGCACTCAAAACAACGGCCTGAAGATGGAAGAAGGGGCTGCTGAGTACCCCTCGCTACCGATGAACCCTGTGCTGAGGAAGCAGGAGCAGAGCTCTGAGCTGGAAGAGCACTCAGTACAGGCTGACTCTGCTGACGGCTCTGCTGACCCTGATAACCGATGGCCCTGACGACCACGATCTGATGAAACCCCACTGGACTTTGCACGTCCAGACTGATGAGACCTAAAAGAACGACCCCTTCTATACTGGAGTTGGCCGCTAGACGGCTCAAAACTGTAGTTGCCAGAACCACGAGGCCTCTTAGCCTATCTCTCCTCTCTCTCTCTGTGGCAATCTGTCTCAATGTGACGGGCAGCATCAACCACCTCCTCAAAGGTAACTACCGAAACTCTCTCCCTGGTCATCAATATGCGGATGGGATAAATAAGGCCATCGATAAATCTCCGAATCCTCTCTCTGTCCGTAGGAACCATCCACATGGCATGATGGGCCAACTGTGTGAATCTCATCTCGTACTGATTAACTGTCATCTCTCCCTGCTTCAACCACTCGAACTGACGTCGCAGCTCCTCTCTCTGAGACTGAGGCACATACTTCTCCAGAAATACCGTGGAGAACTGCTGCCAAGTGAGGGATGCTGCCCCAGCGAGCCTACGCCTATCGAAATCCTCCCACCACTGAAATGCTGCACCTGAAACTGAAAAGTGGTGAATGAAACACCGCTGGATTGTAGAATACCCGCGGTGCAAAGCATGCGCTGACATCTGTCAAGAAAACCCTGGGCATCTTTGCCCTCCGCACCACTGAATGTCGGAGGCTGTAGCCTCTCAAATCTCTCCAAATGACACTGCTCATCATCGGGCATAACTGGAACCATATAAGCAGGAGCTCGTGCAATGGGTGCAACTGGCTGAACTGGCTCGGGTGTGCGGGCCACGGGGGTCTGATTCCCTCCCCCTGCCTGTGAAGAAGATGCTGCAGCAGTAGCTGCAACTACCTGAGCCAAGCCTGTGCACACTGATAAAATCTGAGCCAAGGTCTCCTGATGACCTGGTATGACAATGGGCACTGCCGGTGCCTGAAAATGAGTTGCCGGAGCGTCTGCCGCTGGAATCTGGTCCTGAGTTTGGGCCACTGGTGCAGGAATCTGACCCTGAGTCTGGTCAGCTGGTGGGTCAGCAGGTGCTGGTGCTGCTGCCCTACCTCTACCACGACCACGGCCTCTGGGTGCCAATGGTGGTCGTCCACCACGTCCGCTAGCATGTGTTCTCGCCATCTGCGAGTGGATCGAATATGGCAAAATTTAATTTCATGATAACACAAACTGCACGATATGAATCCAAGAAAATGAGGTTTTTCCTAAAGTTTCTGTAGCCCTCCGAGGATAGATACGGACGTCTACGTACCGATCCGCGAAAGCCTACTAAACCGGCTCATGACTCGCGATTCCTAATAACCTAGGCTCTGATACCAACTTGTCATGACACAAATTCGGTCGTGATGGCGCCCAACAATTAAGCTAGGCCAGCCAGACCAACTATTACTTATCACAACGAGTATCAGTCCTAAATGGACATTCCAAGAAGAATATATGAGTCAAAGAACTCCAATAATAATAATAATGAACAAAATACCGACACTCCCAAAGATCCGGAGTCACAAGTCTAGAGCCTCTAGCAAAACCCAACAAGAATAGAGAGTACTGTATAGAAATACTCAAATCTGAATACAAAATACAAATAACAACTGGAAAGGAGAGGAGAAGCTAGGTTCTGCGAACGTAGGCAGCTACCTCAGCAACTCGATATGACACTGCAAACGCTGGAATTGCCTGTCTACTGCTCCTGAGTACCTGAGTCGGCACACAAAAGGTGCAGGGAGTAGGGGTGAGTACTAAGTACTCAGTGAGTAATAAATATATACAACTAGCTGAAAATAAGAAATCCACAGAATACCACATAATGAAGCTAAACTACAGTTCGAATCTCCTACGAACTAGCATCAACAATACAATACAGCTACCACAGAGTAATTCAACAAATAAAGATGCAATGCAATGCACATAACCGCTACGGCGTGTAGCCCGATCCATTTAACGTCGACGGCGCTCACTGGGGGTGTGTACAGACTCCGGAGGGGCTCCTACAGCCCAAGCGCAATACTGCTGCGGCGTGCAGCCCGATCCTCATATCAACTGCTGCGGCGTGCAGCCCGATCCATTCTCAGTCCCCAATAAGCAAATAAGTCACAAAACAGTTCATTTTTCTTAATTCCAGTTTCCAGTTCATAATTTATGAAAAATACTTTAACTTTATTAAATTTGCAAAATGCCGGTGACTTAGCATATCAATAATGTGATTTCAATTTTCAGGACTGAGATCAGTGATTAAGCAAATATAGCTATCACATAAATATTGTCCTCTAAGGACGCTACAGGTCGGCACAAGGCCCCAAACAAGGCTTATCGCCCACAAATATATCAAATACAATGTATCTCCAACACTAAAAGCATATTATTTACATCCGGGATGGACCAAGTCTCAATCCCTAGTCACAATCAGTCCCGCACCTGCCACGGTGTGCGAGCCACGCCCTACTAGTGTCACAATGTGCTGAGCCGGGATTTCGAACCCTCAGGCTACCATATACACAAACCACTCACCTCTAGCCGGCCGTAGACTCGTCCGCGATGCATTTTCCTTTGAATTTAGCTCCCTCGTGCGTCGAATCTAGTCAAACCACAATAATTATATCAAATACGGGTCAATGAATCATAACCCATTTCAATTTACATGAAATTCGCATAAATACACTAAGTTGGTAAAACCCGACCCCGGGCCCACTGCTCGGAAAATTCCGAAATTAGCACCAACGCGATCCTCATCTCGCCACGAGTCCGTACATATAAAATTTATAGAAATCGGAGTTCAAATGGCCTCACAAAACTCAAAATCCCGTTTTCAATATCTAGGCCATATTTCTTCAAGATTTCTACCCAATTTCATGAAGATTGATGTTAATTCTACCATAAAATTATGTTTTTGAGTCAAGAATCTTACCTCCGATGAATACCCGATGATTTCTCAGTGATTTCCTCGAGTTATCTTCTCTCTAGGGCTCAAAATTGTGTTTTGGGTGAATGAACCCACGACCCCTCTGTTCTGTGATTTAATTCACTACCAGAGCAATTTGCTCTACGCGTTCGCGTGAGCCCTCACGCGTTCGCTTTGCTCGGCTTCCAGTTACCCTTCGCGAACGCGACACCAACCACGCATTCGCGATGCTCAAACTCCCAGCCGCCCAGATTTCCTTCTACGCGATCGCAATCACCCTCTCGCGAACGCGATGCTCACTCTCACGACCCTACGCGAACGCGACCCCAGGAACGCGATCGCGATGCACAACACCCTTGGCCTACGCGAACGCGACACCCCGACCGCGAACGTGATGCATTTATCCGACTGGCCTTCGCGAATGCAACCCATATCACGCGAACGCGAAGGTCTAATTGACTGGGCAGAAACCTGCAGTTTTCTACAGATTTTGCCAAGTCCCATAAGCCCGGTTGATGGTCCGAAATCATCCCGAGGCCTCCGGGACCCCAGCAAAAGCCACCAACATACTCCAAAACATGATACGGACTTGTTCCAATCACAAAAACACCATCCTTAACATCAAAATCACCATTTACACGCAAATTCAAGCCTAAGTTTCTTCAAAACTTTCAAAACTAACATTTGATCCAAAACCTGATCAAACGATGTCCGAATGACCTAAAAATTTGCAGAGATATCCAAAATCACATAATGAAGCTAAAGAAATTGTCGGAATTCCATTCCGACCCCCGGATCAAAATATCACCTACCATCCGGTTTTCGCCAAAAATCAACCTTCGCCAATCCAAGCCTAAAACTACACCGGACCTCCGAATTCAATTCCGATTGCTCTCCTAAGTCATAAATGATCCCCCGAAACTAGTCGAATCATCGGAATCCGGTTCCGAGCACTCTAACTCAATAGTCAACTCTAGGTTGACTTCCCATATTCAAGCTTTCTTCAAACATGCTATTTGCTTCATTCTCAACCCGAATCACTCCTAACTCACCCGATATACTCTAATACTTATATAAAAGCATAAGATATGTAAATGCAAGGTAACTGGATGGTAATTCCCGTAACGACGGGCCGGATCGTTACATGAAATTATATCTATGAGTTGTTCTAGTCTATCATTATTGTTTTTTAGAGATTTTTAAGTAATTAAATTCACAATATAATCCATATAATTCATTTTTAATTATGTCTGCTTCTTTTAATCTATCTTGTTTATTACTAATATTATAATTACTGTAATT
The DNA here is from genome assembly GCA_032618575.1 of Nicotiana noctiflora. Classification (NCBI taxonomy): domain Eukaryota; kingdom Viridiplantae; phylum Streptophyta; class Magnoliopsida; order Solanales; family Solanaceae; genus Nicotiana; species Nicotiana noctiflora. The sequence continues at coordinate 39,372 of JASVEL010008471.1, forward strand.
ACTACTACCAATTTGGGGGTTGGGGTCGGGTATAGCTCCGATTAGCTCTGTTATAGGTCGTTTAGATTGATTAGTTGCTAACTGTGTTGGTATTTGATTAGATTTTTGATTCATTGCTGGTTAAATGCTAAATTATAATTTTCTTTAGCTAAAGTTTTTAATAACAACAATTTTTCTATATTATTTTTTAATGGTTCTATATGTGTGATGTTTTTAGTTTGTATATAATTACCTAGATCATTTTTCATATTTTGTTCGGTTTTAGGTATTTCAAGCATAGTTTCTATCCAATAATTTAAATATTCGTAATTTATCATATCTTAGTCTGTTTCGGGTCCTGAATCTCATGTATTAGTATAGTCATAATTATATACTCTTTCTAGTTCTTCATTATTATATACTTCTTCTAGTTCTTCACTCCATTCTTGGTTAATTATTTCTGTTAAAACTAGATTTTCATATTCTTGAATCTGATTCCATATATTTTTTATTATTTCAGGTTCGGTTATGTGACGACCCGGCCCGTCGTCACGGGAATTACCACCCCGTTATGTTGTAATTACATAATTCATGCTTTTATATCAGTATTAGAGTCTATCGGGGAAGTTAGGAGTGAATTGAAATGAAAATGAGGCATATAACCTTTTTGAAGGAAACTGGAATAAGAAAAGTCAACCCGGAGTTGACTATGTAGTAAGAGAGCTCGGAACCGGAATCTGATGATTCGACTAGTTCCGGGGGATCATTTATGACTTAGGGGAGCGATCGGAATTGAATTTGGAGGTCCGGTGTAGAAATAGGCTTGAATTGGCTAAGGTTGAATTTTGGCGAAATCCGAACGGTAGGTGAGATTTTGATCCGGGGGTCAGAATGGAATTCCGACTGTTGCAGTAGCTCCGTTAGGTGATTTTGGATGTGCCTGCAAAATTTTAGGTCATTCGGACGTCGTTTAGTCGGGTTTTTGATTGATTGTGTAATTCGGAATGTTTAAAGAATTTAGGCTTGAATCCGTGTGCAATTGGTGATTTTAATGTTTAGGATGGTGTTTTTATGATTGGAACAAGTTCGTATCGTGCTTTGGAGTATGTTGGTGGTTTTCGTTGGGGTCCCGGGGGCCTCGGGGTGTTTTCGGATGGTTAAACGGAAGAAAATTGTGGAAAAATTGCAGGTTGGGATTCTGTTTCTGTTGTTTCCGCTCCTGCGGAATTGGGGGCGCAGGAGCGAGTCCGCGAAGCGGACGAGGGGCGCAGGAGCACTTGGTTACGCAGAAGCGGAAATCCCTGATGATTCGGTTAGTTCCGGAAGGTGAGCCGCAGAAGCGGCCAAGGGCCATGGGGTGAAGGATCGCAGATGCGGAAGGGTAGCCGCTTAGGCGAGTCCGCAGAGGCGGACGCCTAGTCGGAGAAGCGGTAAAACCCGCAGGAGCGAGAGGATCTCCGCAGAAGCGGACGCGCAGAGGCGGTCCGTATATCACAGAAGCGGCATTGGCCGGCTAGGCCTGGAACCGCTGAAGCGACCCTTTGTTCGCGGATACGGACTCGTAGGTGCGGAAATTCTTCCGCAGAAGCGAAAATCGCTGTAAGTTAAGTGTATCAGAAGTTAGAAAAATTTTAGAACATTTCACACATTTGGGTCTCGGCTTTAGAGGCGATTTGGGCGATTTTGAAGAGAAATTCAAGGGAAATCATCGGGTAATCAACTATGGACTTAAACTATGATTAGTATTGGTAATATTATGCAATTATATCATGAAAATGGAGGAATTTGGGGTGATTTATGGAAGATTTAACCCTAGGCTTGAACTTTAGAAAATCAAGGTTTTGAATGGGCAAATGGAGTCCGAATTTGGTAAAATTGATATGCTTAGACTCGTATCGAGATGAGGATTCCGAATATGTGATTTTTGTAATTTTTCGACAAGTGTACCAAAAGTCGGGTTTTGACAACTTGTGGGTTTTGATATAAATTGGGTTATTTCGAATGAATTTCGTGAAATTGGCGTATATTGATGCATTCTCTATGATTTTGAGCAGATTTGGCATCCGAGGAGATTGATTTGCGAGGCAAGCACAAGGCGGATTGAAGCTTCTACCGGTTCGAGGTGAGTGGTAGTAGTAAACAATGCACCTGAGGGTTGAAACCCCGTACTAGCACTTTACAGTGCTATATTGAGATGAGACACATGTTCTATGACGGGCGTGGTGACATTGTGATTGGGGGTTCGGACTTAGTCCTTCCCGGCTAATAGAATACTGTGTTGGATGACTGTTACTGAGACTATAACCGTACAATTGGGCTAATAGCCATGTTTGGGGCCTTGTGCCGATCCGTAGAGTATTAGGGAACCTATAGAGCTAGGTGACCCTTATATCGTGATTGGAAACATACACTCAGCCGTAGCTCTAGCCGTATAGCATAATATGAGCCCGTACTAGATGTGTACATTGAGAGAGATTATCTAGGGTGGAATTCCTGTTCTAGCTGAGTGGGCCTGAAAGGCCAAGTTTATATTGACCGAGACAGGGTCTAGGACCCACTGTGATATATTATATTGGGCCTGAGAGGCCAAGCATATATTGACTGGGATAGGGTCGAGGACCCATTATGAGGTATTATATATATACCTACATTGGATCGGGCTGCACGCCGCAGCAGTATATATATTGGATCGGACTGCACGCCGCAGTAATATACATGTGATATACATGTAACATACATGTGGGACGGACTGCACGCCGCAGTATTATTGCGCTTGGGCTGTAGGAGCCCCTTCGGAGTCTGAGTGTGCACACATTCTCAGTGTGCACTGGTGTATATTATAGGATCGGGCTGCATGCCGCAGCAGTATAGAGATATATACATATATATATTGGATCGGACTGCACGCCGCAGTAATATTTGTGTGGATCGTGCCGCACGCCGCAGTATTATAGTGCTTGGGCCTAGGGAGCCCTTCCGAAGTCTGTATACACCCCCAGTGAGCGCCGTCGACGTTAAATGGAGCAGGCTGCGCGCCGCAGCGGTATATGTATTGGAGCGGGCTGCACGCCGCAGCATTATACTTAATCATACCCTACTATCTACTTAAATACTTATATATTATAGACATAAGTATGTGTCTTTATATGTTGAGATGGCCGTACACCGTAGGGGTACGAGTGAGGGTTAGTTCAGTGTGGAATCTTGTAGAGATAAACGTAGATTGGAGGTTAAAGTACTACTATAGTGATGACGTACCTGTGAGGGTTGCCTTAGAACTGCTAAGTGATAGCACAGGATTTCTTACCTTCAGTTATTATTTATTATTGTTACTCACTGAGTTGAAATATACTCACCCCACTCCCCTGTACTTTCTGTGCAGATCCACAGGTGCCCGAGAGCAGTTGAGACAGTGTAGCTGCTGATCCTTGTCTACTTTCGCGGAGATTACTAGGTAGCTGCCAGCGTCCGCAGAGCTTGTTTTCTCCTTCTTTATCATCTTGTTGATTTCCTAGTTGTCTAGACTTGGTTGTATTAGGATGCTATTCTGTAGAGGCTCGGTCTCGTGACACCACGATATGTTTGGGACCGTATTTTGTATGTTTTACATTTCGGTTATCACCTGATGTGATCATTTACTGTTTAAGTTTAATTTGATTAATAACTGGCTGGTTTAAGGGATAATATGGTCGGGCTTGCCTAGCATTGTGTTGGGCGCCATCACGACCAGGGTTTGGGTCGTGACAAGTTGGTATCACAGCCTAGGTTAACAGGTCTCGCGAGTCATGAGCCGGTTGGTAGAGTCTCGTGGATCGGTGCGGGGACGCCTGTACTTATCCTCGGGAGGCTGCAAACCTTTTTAGGAAAAGTTTCAATTCTTGGAATTCTTGTCGTGCGATTACTTTTGACTTGAACCGAACTTTGACATTCTATTCTCTCGCAGATGGCGAGAACTCGATCATCCGGACGTGGAGGACGACCACCACTACCACCTGCTAGAGGCCGTGGACGCGGTCGTGGTCGTGGCGGAGTTAGGGCAGCCGAGGCAGTGCCAGCTGACCCACAGCCCCCAGTTGCAGAGGTGCCAGCAGCACCAGATCAGGCACCAGCTGTGCCCATTGTTATTCCGGGTCTACAGGAGACCCTGGCTCAGATACTAGCAGTCTGCACTGGCCTAGCACAGGCGGTTTCAGTTACTACTGCAGCTGCATCGGGGATCGGGGGTGGTCATCGGACCCCCGCAAAACGCACTCTAGAGCCAGCAGTGCAGGGCTTACAGACACCAGAGGCTCCTCCAGTTCAGCCTGTGGTTCCGGTTCAGCCAGCAGATCAGGTTCAGGGGGACAGGGTCCCAGCTATGACGGACGATGAGCGGCGTCGTCTCGAGAGGTTCACTAGACTATCTCCTCTAGTGTTCACTGGTGCTCCGGGCGAGGACGCCCAAGGTTTTCTGGATAAGTGTCGTCGGATGCTTCGTACGGCAGGAATATTGGAGTCCAGTGGGGTATCTTTCACTACCTTTCAGTTTTAGGGACCAGCCTTCGCTTGGTGGGAGGCTTATGAGCGCCACAGGCCAGGCAGCGGCAGCACCACTATCATGGCCGGAGTTCTCCACTATGTTCTTGGAGAAATGGGTGCCTCGATCTCAGAGAGAGGAGATGCGTAGGCAGTTTGAGGGTCTCCGTCAGGGGGACATGTCAGTGTCAGAGTATGAGATCAGATTTACAGAGTTGTCCAGATATGCACCGTGGTTGGTTCATTCCGACAGAGAAAGGATTGGGCGCTTCGTGGACGGCCTCATTTATCCCATTCGTATTCTGATGACTCGGGAGAGGGTTTTGAGTCGTACATTTGAGGATGTCGTGGATATTGCTCACGACATAGAGACAGATTGTCGCAGACAGTGGGATGAGAGGGAGGCCAAGAGGCCTTGAGGTGCAGCTAGTTCCAGTGGTACTCAGACTAGAGGCCAGAGTCAACAGAGCCGAGGTCGCTCTTTCAGATCTTCGCAGTCGGGTCGCTCCGATCGTGGCAGATGGTCTTCTAGATAGGGTTATCAGGGTTCGCACCAGAGCCAGCCAGCTCTCAGTGCCATGCCAGCTCAGAGTTCTTCACAGGCCCCATCCGCTCGGGGTTCATCTCGGCCTAGTTCATCAGCTGGCCACTCCAGCGCCAGAGGTCCTTATCAGTCTCAGTACCCAGGCACCGGGGAGTTGCTACGAGTGCGGAGAGTTTGGGCACCACCGTAGGGAGTGTCCCCGTCTTGTTTCCGGATCTTATCAGCAGAGAGGGCAGCCCTCGTCATCTGGTCCTTCTACTTCAGCACCCGCCCCGCCAGCTAGGGGTGAGGGTCAGACAGCTAGGGGTCGCTCTCGAGGGGGAGGCCGATCAGGCGGACATGCTAGATGTTATGCTTTTCAGGGCCGATCTGAGGCCGTTGCTTCTGATGCTGTCATTACAGGTATTATTTCGGTCTGCCACAGAGATGCCTCAGTATTGTTTGATCCCGGTTCTACTTATTCTTATGTGTCTACATATTTTGCTCCTCATTTGGGCACGACCCGAGGGAGTCTTAAGCTGCCAGTGCATGTATCTACCCCGGTAGGGGATACTATTGTTGTGGACCACGTATACCGGTCCTGTTTGGTCACTATTGGAGGTCTGGAGACCCGAGTAGACCTATTGCTTCTCAGCATGATTGATTTTGATGTTATATTGGGCATGGACTGGTTATCTCCATGTCATGCTATTCTGGACTGTCATGCTAAGACAATCACTTTGGCTATGCCGGCCATTCAGAGGATCAAGTGGCGAGGCACGACTGAGTATGTACCTAGCAGGGTAATATCTTTCCTCAAGGCCCAACGAATGGTTGGGAAAGGATGTCTCTCTTATTTAGCATTTGTGCGGGAGTTCGAGGCCCAGACTCCCAGTATTGATTCTGTTCCCATTGTGCGAGACTTTCCTGATGTGTTTCCCTCAGACCTGCCGGGCATGCCGCCGGACAGGGATATTGATTTTGGTATCGATTTGGTGCCGGGCACTCAGCCTATTTCTATTCCTCCGTATCGTATGGCACCAGCTGAGTTGAAGGAATTGAAGGAGCAGCTCCAGGAACTCCTAGATAAGGGGTTCATTCGGCCGAGTGTGTCACCGTGGGGTGCACCCGTCCTCTGTTTGTTAAGAAGAAGGACGGATCTATGAGGATGTGTATTGACTATAGGCAGCTAAACAAAGTAACAGTGAAGAATAAGTATCCTCTTCCTCGTATTGATGATTTATTTGATCAGCTCCGGGGAGCTAGGGTGTTCTCGAAGATTGATCTTCGTTCAAGGCTACCATCAGCTGAAGATTAGAGAGTCTGACATTATGAAGACTGCATTTAGGACCAGATATGGTCACTATGAGTTCCTTGTGATGTCTTTTGGGCTAACCAACGCCCCGGCAGCATTTATGCATCTGATGAACAGTGTATTCAGGCCGTATCTTGATTCATTTGTGATCGTATTCATTAATGACATACTAATCTACTCTCGTAGCCGGGAGGACCATGCTCAGCACTTGAGTATTGTATTGCAGAGATTGAGAGAGGAGAAGCTGTATGCCAAGTTCTCCAAATGTGAGTTCTGGCTTGAGTCCGTGGCATTCTTAGGGCACGTAGTATCCTGTGATGGTATTCAGGTAGATCCGAGGAAGGTCGAGGCAGTGCAAAGTTGGCCCAGACCGACCTCAGGTTACTGAGATCCGTAGCTTTCTGGGATTGGCAGGGTATTATCGCCGATTCGTTCAGGGGTTCTCTTCTATTGCTTCACCCTTGACTAGATTGACTCGGAAGGGTGTTCCTTTCTTATGGTCCGAGGAGTGCGAGGAGAGCTTTCGGAAGCTCAAGACAGCACTGACCACAGCACCAGTCTTGATTCTACCGACAACGTCAAATTCTTATACTGTATATTGTGATGCCTCAGGGGTTGGCATTGGTTGTGTGTTGATGCAGGAGGGTAGGGTCATTGCTTATGCTTCTCGTCAGTTGAAGCCCCATGAGAAGAACTACCCTGTTCATGATTTGGAGCTAGCAACCATAGTTCATGCTTTGAAGATTTGGAGGCATTACCTGTATGGTGTCTCCTGTGAGGTGTTCACGGATCATCGCAGCCTTCAGCGCTTATTCAGACAGAAGGACCTTAATTTGAGACAGCGGAGGTGGTTGGAGTTGCTTAAGGACTATGATATCACTATTTTGTATCATCCGGGAAGGCCAATGTGGTGGCCGATGCCTTGAGTCGGAAGACGGTTAGCATGGGCAGCTTAGCTTTCATCCCAGTTGGGGAGAGGCCATTTGCTTATGATGTTCAAGCTCTAGCCAATCGGCTAGTGAGATTAGATATTTCGGAGCCGAGTCGGGTGTTGGCTTGTGTTGTTTCTCGATCTTCCTTATATGATCGCATCATGGAGCGACAGTATGATGACCCACATTTGCTTGTCCTTAAGGACAAAGTGCAGCATAATGATGCTAGAGATGTGACTATTGACAGTGATGGTGTTCTGAGGATGCAGGGCCGTATATGCGTGCCCAATGTAGATGGTTTGCGAGAGTTGATACTTGAGGAGGCACACAGTTCGCGGTACTCTATTCACCCAGGTGCCGCAAAGATGTACCAAGACTTGAGACAGCACTACTGGTGGAGGAGAATGAAGATGGATATTGTTAGGCATGTAGCTAAGTGCCTAAATTGCCAGCAGGTCAAATATAAGCATCAGAGACCCGGCGGTGTTCTTCAGCGTATGGTTATTCCCGAATGGAAATGGGAGAGGATCACCATGGATTTTGTTACTGGGCTACCTCGGACAGCGAGGAAGTTTGATTCTGTATGGGTGATTGTTGATCGGCTGACTAAGTCCGCACATTTCATCCCACTTAGTACTACTTACTCATCGGAGCGGTTGGCATCGATCTTTATTCGGGAGATTGTCAGGTTGCATGGGGTCCCAGTGTCTATTATATCTGATAGAGGCACTCAGTTCACTTCTCAGATTTGGAGAGCATTTCAGCGAGAGATGGGTACATGGGTTGAGTTGAGCACCGCATTTCACCCCCAGACAGACGGGCAGTCTGAGCGTACTATTCAGATCCTGGAGGATATGTTCCGAGCATGTGTGATTGACTTTGGTGGTTCGTGGGATGAATTCTTACCACTTGCTGAGTTTGCCTACAACAACAGCTACCAGTCGAGTATTCAGATGGCCCCGTACGAGGCATTGTATGGCAGATGGTGTAGATCTCCCGTCGGATGGTTTGAGCCTGGTGAGGATAGATTGATAGGGACTGAGTTAGTTCAGGATGCTCCGGATAGAGCAAAGTTGATCCAGGAGAGGCTTCGCACAGCACAGTCTCGCCAGAAGAGTTATGCGGACCGTAGGGTTCGAGAGTTGTCTTTCATGGTTGGTGATAGAGTATTGCTGAAGGTTTCACCCATGAAGGGTGTCATGAGGTTTGGGAGGAAAGGGAAGTTGAGTCCCAGGTATATTGGTCCTTTTGAGATACTCAGGAGAGTTGGAGAGGTGGCATATGAGTTAGCCTTGCCACCCAGCTTATCCAGCGTTCATCCAGTATTCCATGTGTCTATGCTTCGGAAGTACATCGGAGATCCGTCCCATGTATTTGATTTCAGCACCATTCAGCTTGATGGTGATCTATCCTATGATGTGGAGCCTATTGCCATTTTGGGACGTCAGGTGAGAAAATTGAGGTCTAAGGAGATTGCATCGGTTAAGGTTCAGTGGAGAGGTCGACCCGTGGAGGAGGCCACTTGGGAGATCGAGCGGGAGATGCGGAGCAGATATCCTCACTTGTTTGAGACTTCAGGTATGTTTCTTGACCCGCTCGAGGACGAGCGTTTGTTTAAGTTGGGGAGAATGTGACGACCCGGCCCGTCGTCACGGGAATTACCACCTCGTTATGTTGTAATTACATAATTCATTCTTTTATATCAGTATTAGAGTCTATCGGGGAAGTTAGGAGTGAATTGAAATGAAAATGAGGCATATAACCTTTTTGAAGGAAACTGGAATAAGGAAAGTCAACCCGGAGTTGACTATGTAGTTAGAGAGCTCGGAACCGAGATTCTGATGATTCGGTTAGTTCCGGGAGGTGATTTGTGACTTAGGGGAGCGATCGGAATTGAATTTGGAGGTCCGGTGTAGAAATAGGCTTGAATTGGCTAAGGTTGAATTTTGGCGAAATCCGAACGGTAGGTGAGATTTTGATCCGGGGGTCGGAATGGAATTCCGACAGTTGCAGTAGCTCCGTTAGGTGATTTTGGATGTGCCTGCAAAATTTCGGGTCATTCGGACGTCGTTTAGTCGGGTTTTTGATTTATTGTGTAATTCGGAATGTTTAAAGAATTTAGGGTTGAATCCGTGTGCAATTGGTGATTTTAATGTTTAGGATGGTGTTTTTATGATTGGAACAAGTTCGTATCGTGTTTTGGAGTATGTTGGTGGTTTTCGTTGGGGTCCCGGGGCCTCGGGGTGTTTTCGGATGGTTAAACGGAAGAAAATCATGGAAATTGCAGGTTGGGATTCTGTTTCTGTTGTTTCCACTCCTGCGGAATTGTGGGCGCAGGAGCGAGTCCGCAGAAGCGGATATTGGAGCGCAGAAGGGCTTGTGATCGCGGAAGCGGAGATGGGCCCGCAGGTGCGGCACCGCTGGAGCGGAAGGTGAGCCGCAGAAGCGGCCAAGGGCCATGGGGTGAAGGATCGCAGAAGCGGAAGGGTAGCCGCTTAGGCGAGTCCGCAGAGGCGGACGCCTAGTCGCAGAAGCGGGAAAACCCGCAGGAGCGAGATAATCTCCGCAGAAGCGGACGCGCAGAGGCGGTCCGTATATCGCAGAAGCGGAATAGGCCGGCTAGCCCTGGAACCGCTGAAGCGACCCTTTGGTCGCGGATACGGACTCGTAGAAGCGGAAATTCTTCCGCAGAAGCGAAAATCGCTGTAAGTTAAGTGTATCAAGAAGTTAGAAAAATTTTAGAACATTTCACACATTTGGGTCTCGGCTTTAGAGGCGATTTGGGCGATTTTGAAGAGAAATTCAAGGGAAATCATCGGGTAATCAACTATGGACTTAAACTATGATTAGTATTGGTAATATTATGCAATTATATCATGAAAATGGAGGAATTTGGGGTGATTTATGGAAGATTTAACCCTAGGCTTGAACTTTAGAAAATCAAGGTTTTGAATGGGCAAATGGAGTCCGAATTTGGTAAAATTGATATGCTTAGACTCGTATCGAGATGAGGATTCCGAATATGTGATTTTTGTAATTTTTCGACAAGTGTACCAAAAGTCGGGTTTTGACAACTTGTGGGTTTTGATATAAATTGGGTTATTTCGAATGAATTTCGTGAAATTGGCGTATATTGATGCATTCTCTATGATTTTGAGCAGATTTGGCATCCGAGGAGATTGATTTGCGAGGCAAGTGCAAGGCGGATTGAAGCTTCTACCGGTTCGAGGTGAGTGGTAGTAGTAAACAATGCACCTGAGGGTTTGAAACCCCGTACTAGCACTTTACAGTGCTATATTGAGATGAGACACATGTTCTATGACGGGCGTGGTGACATTGTGATCGGGGGTTCGGACTTAGTCCTTCCCGGCTAATAGAATACTGTGTTGGATGACTGTTACTGAGACTATAACTGTCACGACCCCAAATCTGGTCGTGATGGCGCCCAGCACATTGCTAAGCCAGCCTGACCAATCAATATAAACAACGGAGCTAGAAGCTCTCTTTAGCCTATTTAAGCATATTAATATATGAAACAATAATAATACTTATACCAACAGCGGGGAAACCAAGTCCCAAAATATACTAACTCCCATAGACCGAAGGGTCAAGAGTCGTGAGCCTCTACTGAACATGAGTGTATAAAGGTTTACAAGATACCAAATGCGGAAAGAAAAGTCAATACAAATCAAGAGACAGTAAGAAGGAATATCGGGTCCTGCGGACTCTGCAGCTACCTCGAATATCCACAAATGTCGCCTCGCACGACTACTGGATCACTGCTGAGAGGTACCTGGATCTGCACACAAGGTGCAGGGAGTAAAATGAGTACTGCCAGACTCAGTGGTAATAAACAAGGGTAAGACGCAGATAAGAAATCCGCAATAAAGCACTATGTAAAACTATAATCAGCTACCCTGTCATAGAATCAATATTCACTGTACATGTACCAACAAAATACCAATAAATAGCATAATAGCTAGCAGATGTAGCTAAATGCAATGCAATGCATGATATGACCGCTACGGCGCGTAGCTCGACTCCAATTTTGGGTACCCGTGCTCACTGTGGGGGTTCAGACTCCGGAGGGGCTCCTACAGCCCAAGCACATCTCATAGAGATATTCCTGCGGCGTGCAGTCCGATCCAACATATATCTCGCTGCGGCGCGCGGCCCGATCCACTACTAGTCAGCTAATATGCAGATACAGCCTCGCAGGCTCAAAAGTAGTTTTTGAAAACTCTTTTATCATTTTTCAGTTGGAAAACAGTAATATCAAGTTCCAGAGATTGGAATTAGCATAATAACAGAAATAGCCGCGGACTAGTAGTAAACTAGCATGTCTATATGATAAGACAATGATAATGATCCTCGCGGGATCCAATAACTGGCTCACGGCCCACATGTATACTCAACCGCCCAAGAAGGGGGTTCCTCGGCTCAAGAGTGGCCATTATCACATTATATATATATGCAACCATCCGAGAAGGAGGTTCGACGGCTCGAGAATAGCCAATAATACAGTATCAACAAGTCGGACTAATATATATAGTCTCCAGTTCATGATCGACCCCGCACTCTCAAGAGTGTGCGTGTCTCGCCGCTATACAGCGTCACAAAGTGGTATACCGGGGTTTCGAACCCGGTGGTCATCACCCACATCTATTACTCACCTCAATACGGCGCGACGACTATTCCGCAATGCCCTTGCCACGAGAATCAAGCTCCACACGCGTAGAATCTGATCAAATACAGTAGAAACACAACAAATTAGGCCAATGGGACTACACCCAATCAATACAACTCAATTTACATCAAAATTCCCAAAGTTGTCAAAACCCGACTTTCGGTACGCTTATCGAAAAATCACGAAAGTCACATATTCGGAACCCTCATCTCAATACGAGTCTAAGCATATCAATTTTACCAAATTCGGACTCCATTTGCCCATTCAAAACCTTGATTTTCTAAAGTTCAAGCCTAGGGCTAAATCCTCCATAAATTACCCCAAATTCCTCCATTTTCATGATATAATTGCATAATATTATCAATACTAATCATAGTTTAAGTCCATAGTTGATTACCTGATGATTTCCTTGAATTTCTCTTCAAAATCGCCCAAATCGCCTCTAAAGCCGAGACCCAAATGTGTGAAATGTTCTGAAATTTTTCTAACTTCGGATACACTTAACTCACAGCGATTTTCGCTTCTGCGGATAAAATTCCGCCCCTGCGGAACCGCTTCTGCGACCAATTGGTCGCTTCAGCGGTTCCAGGCCTGGCCGGCCATTTTCGCTTCTGCGAGCAAAGGGCCGCTTAAGCGGGCCCGCTTCTGCGAAGAAACTTCCGCTTCTGTGGACACATCCGCCTCTGCGCATCATTGACCGCTTCTGCGGTCTCGCCCAAACGGTCAAATGTCCGCTTCTGCGGACCATGCCCATTTTCTTCCCCTTCGCTTCTGCGATCACTGGCTCGCACCAGCGATGCCGCTTCAGTGGAATTACTTCCGCTTCTGCAGAACCAGCCGCTCCTGTGCATCTCGTCCGCTTCTGCGGACACGCTCCTGCGTCCAAAATTCCGCAGGAGCGGAAACAACAGAAGCAGGATCCCAACCTGCAATTTCCATGATTTTCTTCCGTTTAACCATCCGAAAACACCCCGAGGCCTCCGGGACCTCATCCAAACACACCAACACATCTTAACACCTTATTCGAACTTGCTCCAATCCTCAAAACACGTCTAATAACACCAAAACCCATAATTCACATCAAATTCAAGCCTAAATTCCTTAAAACATTCCGAATTACACATTCAATCAAAAACCCGACCAAACGACGTCCGAATGACCTGAAATTTTGCAGGCACATCCAAAATCACCTAACGGAGCTATTGCAACTGTCGGAATTCTATTCCGACCCCGGATCAAAATCTCACCTACCGTTCGGATTTCGCCAAAATTTAACCTTAGCCAATTCAAGCCTATTTCTACACCGGGCCTCCAAATTCAATTCCGATTGCTCCCCTAAGTCACAAATCACCTTCCGGAACTAACCGAATCATCAGAAACTGGTTCCGAGCCCTCTAACCAAATAGTCAACTCCAGGTTGACTTTCCTTATTCAAGTCTCCTTCAAAAAGGCTATATGCCTCATTTTCAATTCAATTCACTCCTAATTCACCCGATAGACTTTAACACTGATATAAAAGCATAAAACATACAATTTCAACATAACGGGGTGGTAATTCCCATGACGACGGGCCGGGTCTTCATAATAATTGTACAATTGGGCTAATAGCCATGTTTGGGGCCTTGTGCCGATCTGTAGAGTATTAGGGAACCTATAGAGCTAGGTGACCCTTATATCGTGATTGGAAACATACACTCAGCCGTAGCTCTAGCTGTATAGCATAATATGAACCCGTACTAGATGTGTACATTGAGAGAGATTATCTAGGGTGGAATTCCCTGTTCTAGCTGAGTGGGCCTGAAAGGCCAAGTTTATATTGACTGAGACAGGGTCTAGGACCCACTGTGATATATTATATTGGGCCTGAGAGGCCAAGCATATATTGACTGGGATAGGGTCGAGGACCCATTATGAGGTATTATATATATACCTACATTGGATCGGGCTGCACGCCACAGCAGTATATATATTGGATCGGACTGCACGCAGCAGTAATATACATGTGATATACATGTAACATACATGTGGGACGGACTGCACGCCGCAGTATTATTGCGCTTAGGCTGTAGGAGCCCCTTCGGAGTCTGAGTCTGCACACATTCTCAGTTAGCACTGGTGTATATTATGGGATCGGGCTGCACGCCGCAGCAGTATAGAGATATATATGTATATATATATTGGATCGGACCGCACGCCGCAGTAATATTTGTGTGGATCGTGCTGCACGCCGCAGTATTATAGTGCTTGGGCCTAGGGAGCCCCTCCGAAGTCCGTATACACCCCAGTGAGCGCCGTCGATGTTAAATGGAGCGGGCTGCGCGCCGCAGCGGTATATGTATTGGAGCGGGCTGCACGCCGCAGCATTATACTTAATCATACCCTACTATCTACTTAAATACTTATATATTATAGACATAAGTATGTGTCTTTATATGTTGAGATGGCCGTACACCGTAGGGGTACGAGTGAGGGTTAGTTCAGTGTGGAATCTTGTAGAGATAAACGTAGATTGGAGGTTAGAGTACTACTATAGTGATGACGTACCTGTGAGGGTTGCCTTAGAACTGCTAAGTGATAGCACGGGATTTCTTACCTTCAGTTATTATTTATTATTGTTACTCACTGAGTTGAAATATACTCACCCCACTCCCCTGCACTTTCTGTGCAGATCCACAGGTGCCCGAGAGCAGATGAGACATTGTAGCTGCTGATCCTTGTCTACTTTTGCGGAGATTACGAGGTAGCTGCCAGCGTCCGCAGAGCTTGTTTTCTCCTTCTTTATCATCTTGTTGATTTCCTAGTTGTCTAGACTTGGTTGTATTAGGATGCTATTCTGTAGAGGCTCAGTCTCGTGACACCACGATATGTTTGGGACCGTATTTTGTATGTTTTACATTTCGGTTATCACCTGACATGATTAATTACTGTTTGAGTTTAAGTTATTTAATAATTGGCAGGTTTAAGGGATAATATGGTCGGGCTTGCCTAGCATTGTGTTGGGCGCCATCACGACCAGGGTTTGGGTCGTGACAGGTTATCTTTCTAAGTACATAAAAGATTAATATCTTATAATTATCTTCCATCTCGTCTAGTAGGTATGTTATCATTATTTCATGTATCGCTATTATTCTTATGATATTCCTTCTAATCTTCTTACTATATTATCATATTCATCATATAATAATAGGATATAAAGAACAATTTTTTCTGGTCACTACCATGGCCCTTTGCTCTAACCATTTACCCTAGCAATGTCCTCGACTGTGGTACTCCCCTAAACGGCATATCCTCGCCTCACCGGTTTCCCATTAGGAGTGACTTAGCCTAGGTTTAATTTTAGCATACTTCCATGGCAAACTTGCTCAAATTATTCTTTATAACATTATTATAACATGATGAAAGTTATAGTATTATAAGATGATTATCAGGAATATAAGAGTTTAGCTATGCATAATCATAAATTGATATACATGTTCTTGTAGATTTGATATTTCTAGCATAGATTCGGATTGTTGTTCCATAGCTTTTAAAAACTTAATATCTTTATTATAAGTATTTGAGAAAATTTTTACAAAGATGTAAAGAAGGCTTTTGCTTCCCGTAGAGAAGTCTTGTCATTCTTCTCTTATCTGCTAATCTATTTATATTAGTTCTATAACGCGTTAACTATTTCTTGACGCATTTTTTCTACTGTTTCCTTTACATAAAATAATAAAAAGAAAGACTAATAATGCTTTAATAATTTACATTATATTCCTATCTAGCTTTTTCTTTTTATCTCGTCCGTTGTTTTTCCTGCTAAGTGTAACGACCCGGCCCGTCGTTACGGGAATTACCACCCCATTACCTTGCATTTACATATATTATGCTTTTAAAATAGTATTAGAGTATATCGGGTGAGTTAGGAGTGATTTGGATTGAAAATGAAACAAATAGCATGCTTGAAGAAAGCTTGAATGTGAAAAGTCAACCAAGAGTTGACTATTGAGTTAGAGTGCTCGGAACCGGATTCTGATGATTCGACTAGTTCCGGGGGATCATTTATGACTTAGGAGAACAATCGGAATTGAATTCGGAGATCCGGTGTAGTTTTAAGCTTGAGTTGGCGAATGTTGAATTTTGGCGAAAACCGGATGGTAGGTGATATTTTGATCCGGGGGTCGGAATGGAATTCCGACAATTTCTGTAGCTTCGTTATGTGATTTCGGATATGTCTGCAAATTTTCAGGTCATTCGGACATCGTTTGATCGAGTTTTGGATTGAATGTTAGTTTTGAAAGTTTTGAAGAAACTTAGGCTTGAATTCGTGAATAAATGGAGATTTTGATGTTTAGTATGGTGTTTTTATGATTGGAACAAGTCCGTATCATGTTTTGGAGTATGTTGGTGGTTTTCGTTGGGGTCCCTTGGGCCTCGGGATGGATTCGGACCATCAACCGGGCATTTAGAACTTGGAAAAAATTCTGCAGAAATTGCAGTCAGCAGTTGCTCTATGCGATCGCATAGAGATGATTGCGATCGCGTAGAAGAGTGGAAGGGGCGTGAAGTTTTCTCTATGCGATCGCGTGGAGGGCATTGCGATCGCATAGTGTCCAGATTTTTGTGCGGTGCGATCGCGGAGGCTCGATTGCGATCGCGGAGGGTAGGAATGCAAAGCTATGCGATCGCATGGCTAGGCCTGCGATCGCATAGAACAAATTGGAGGCCCGAGGAAAATTACTCTATGCGATCGCAATAGGGGGCATGCGATCGCATAGAACAAAAGTCTCTGGCAGTGAATTTAATCACAGAACAGAGGGTTACGGGTTCATTAACCCAAAACTCAATTTTGAGCCCTAGAGAGAAGAAAACTCGAGGAAATCACCGAGAAGTCATCGGGTATTCGTCGGAGGTAAGATTCTTGACTCAAAAACATCATTTTATGGTAGTATTAACATCAATCTTCATGAAATTGGGTTGAAATCTTGAAGAAATGTGGCCTAAATATTGAAAATGGGATTTTTGGATTTGGGAGGCCATTTGAACTCCGATTTCGATAAATTTTATATGCACGGACTCGTGGCGAGATAAGGATCGCGTTGGTACTAATTTCGGAATTTTCCGAGCAGTGGGGCCCGGGGTCGGGTTTTACCAACTTAGTGTAATTTTGCGAATTTCATATAAATTGAAGTGGGTTATGATTCTTTGACCCGTATTTGATATAATTATTGTTATTTGACTAGATTCTACACACGAGGCATCGAAATTCAAAGGAAAAGGCATCGCGGACGATTCTACGACCGGCTAGAGGTGAGTAGTTTGTGTATATTGTAGCTCTGAGGGTTCGAAACCCCGGCTTAGCACATTGTGACGCTAATAGGGCGTGGCTCGCACACCGTGGCAGGTGCGGGATTGATTGTGATTGGGGATTGAGACTTGGTCCATCCCGGGAATGAATAATATGATGCTAGTGTTGGAAATACACTGTATTTGCTATATTTGTGGGTTGTAAGCCTTGTTTGGGGCCTTGTGCCGATCTGTAGCATCCTTAGAGGACAATATTTATGTGATAGCTATAATTGCTTAAATCACTGATCTCAGTCCTGAAAATTGAAATCATACTTTTGAAATGCTAAGTCACCGGCTTTTACAAATTTAATAAAGTTAAAGTATTTTTCATAAATTATGAATTGAGAACCTGGAATTAAGGAAAATGAATTGTTTTGTGACTTAATTGCTTATTGTGGACTGAGTATGGGATCGGGCTGCACGCCGCAGTGGTTGATATGTGGATCGGGCCGCACGCCGCAGCAGTATTGCGCTTGGGCTGTAGGAGCCCCTCCGGAGTCTGTACACACCCCCAGTGAGCGCCGTCGACGTTAAATTGGATCGGGCTACACGCCGTAGCAGTTATGTGCATTGCATTGCATTTGTATTTGTTGAATTACTCTGTGGTAGCTGTATGGTACTGTTGTTGCTAGTTCGTAGGGGATTCGGACTGTAGTGTAGCTTCATAATGTGGTATTTTGTGGATTTCTTACTGTCAGCTACATATATATATCTGTTACTCACTGAGTACTTAGTACTCACCCCTACTCCCTGCACCTTTTGTGTGCAGACTCAGGTACTCGGGATCAGTAGACGGGCATCTTCCAGCGTTTGCAGTGTCACATCGAGTTGCTGAGGTAGCTGCCTACGTTCGCAGAGCCTAGCTTCTCCTCTCATTCCAGTTGTTATGTTATATTTTATATTCAGACTTGAGTACTTCTATATCGTACTCTTTATTTCCTGTTGGGTTTTGTTAGAGGCTCTAGACTTGTGACTCCGGATCTTTGGGAGTGTCAGTATTTTGTTCAGTATTATTATTATTGGAGTTCTTAAACTCATATATTCACCTTGGGTTGTCCATTTGGGAACGGGTATTTTGTGATAATTATATTGTTAGTGTGGCTGGCCTAGCTTGATTGTTGGGCGCCATCACGACCGGATTTTGGGTCGTGACAAGTTGGTATCATAGCTCTAGGTTATTAGGACTCGCGAGTCATGAGCCGGTTTAGTAGGCTTTCGCAGATCGGTACGTAGACGTCCGTATCTATCTTCGAAGGGCTACAGAAACTTTAGGAAAAACCTCATTTTCTTGAATTCATATCGTGCGATTTGTGTTATCATGAAATTAAATCTTTCCATATTCTATTCTCTCGCGGATGGCGAGAACACGAGCTAACGGACGTGGCGGACGACCACCATTGGCACCCAGAGGTCGTGGTCGTGGTAGAGGTAGGGCAGCAGCACCAGCACCAGGACCTGCTGACCCACCAGTGGCCCAGACTCAGGACCAGATTCCAGCGGCGAACGCTCCGGCAGCTCAGGTTCAGGCACCGGCAGTGCCTATTGTGATACCGGGTCTTCAGGAGACCTTGGCTCAGATATTATCAGTGTGCACAGGATTGGCACAGGTAGTTGCTGCTACTGCTGCGGTATCATCTTCACAGGCAGGGGGAGGGAATCAGACCCCCGTGGCTCACACACCCGAGCCAGTTCAGCCAGTTGCGCCCGTTGCACCAGCTCCTGCATATGTGGTTCCGGTTATGCCCGACGATGAGCAGCGTCGTTTGGAGAGATTTGAGAGGTTACAGCCTCCGACATTCAGTGGAGCTGAGGGCGAGGATGCCCAGGGTTTTCTTGACAGATGTCAGCGTATGCTTCGCACCGCGGGTATTCTAGAGTCCAGCGGTGTTTCATTCACTACTTTTCAGTTCACAGGTGCAGCATTTCAGTGGTGGGAGGATTTCGAGAGGCGTAGGCCCGCTGGGGCAGTGCCCCTCACTTGGCAGCAGTTCTCCATGGTATTTTTGGAGAAGTACGTGCCTCGGTCTCGGAGAGAGGAGCTGCGACGTCAGTTCGAGTGGTTGAAGCAGGGAGAGATGACGGTTAATCAGTACGAGATGAGATTCACACAGCTGGCCCGTCATGCCATGTGGATGGTTCCTACAGACAGGGAGAGGATTCGGAGATTTATTGATGGTCTTATTTATCCCATCCGCATATTGATGACCAGGGAGAGAGTTTCGGCAGTTACCTTTGAGGAGGTGGTTGATGCTGCCCGTCACATTGAGACGGATCGCCGCAGAGAGCGAGAGGAGAGAGAGGCTAAGAGGCCTCGTGGTACTGGCAGCTACGGTGGTGCTCCGTCTAGGGGCCAATCTCAGCATAGCAGAGGTCGTTCTTTCAGGTCTCATCAGTCTGGACGTGCAGAGTCCAGTGGGGTTTCATCAGATCGTGGTCGTCATGGTCGTCAGGGTCATCAGGGCCATCAGGGTCGTCAGCAGAGCCAGCCTGCATTGAGCTCCCTTCCAGCTCAGAGCTCTGCTCCTGCTCCTTCAGCTCAGGATTCATCTGCAGCGAAGGGTCCTCAGCAGTCCCTTTCTCCAGCTTCAGGCCGTTGCTTTGAGTGTCGTGAGTTTGGCCATATCAGGAGGGAGTGTCCCCAGTTGCTTCGTAAGCGGTCTCAACAGAGGGACCAGCCCTCGTCTTCTGCTCTTGCTTCTTCGGCACCAGCACAGTCAGCTAGGAGTGGTAGCAAGGTAGCCAGAGGTCGCCCTAGGGGTGAGGATCGTACTGGCAGAGGTTAGGCTCATTTTTATGCTCTTCTGGATAGGAGGGATGCTAGTGCATCAGATGCAGTCATTTTAGGTATTATCTCAGCGCCACGGGGATGCTTCTGTCTTATTTGATCCCGGATCCACCTATTCTTATGTCTCTACTTACTTTGCACATCATTTGGGTATGACCCGTGGTATTCTTGCTTTGCCCGTACATGTGTCCACCCCGGTGGGGGATACTCTGTTGTTGTGGATCAGGTATATCGATCCTGTATTATTACTATTGGGGGTCCGGAGACCCGAGTTGATTTATTACTACCGGGCATGGTAGATTTCGATGTAATTCTAGGCATGGATTGGCTATCTCCTTACCATGCGATTCTGGACTGTCATGCCAAGACAGTCACACTAGCTATTCCAGATAATCCGCGGATCGAGTGGCGTGGCTTGACTGATTATGTGTCCAACAGGGTGATTTCTTATATAAAAGCTCAACGAATGATTGGCAAGGGTTGTTTGTCTTATTTGGCCTTCATTAGAAATGTTGAGGCCGAGACACCCAATCTTGATTCGGTCCCCATTGTGAGGGAGTTTCCGGATGTATTTCCAGCAGACCTGCCGGGCATGCCGCCTGATAGAGATATTGATTTTGGTATTGACTTGGTACCGGGCACTCAGCCCATTTCTATTCCTCCCTATCGCATGGCACCAGCAGAGTTAAAAGAATTGAAAGAACAGCTTCAGGAACTTTTAGATAAGGGTTTCATTCGTCCGAGTGTGTCACCTCGGGGTGCACCGGTGTTGTTCGTAAAGAAGAAAGATGGCACAATGAGAATGTGCATTGATTACAGGCAGCTGAACAAGGTAACAGTGAAGAATAAGTACCCACTACCTCGTATTGAGGACCTATTTGATCAGCTCCAGGGAGCTAGTGTATTTTCTAAGATTGATCTTCGATCGGGCTATCATCAGTTGAAGATCAGGGACTCGGATATTATGAAGACAGCGTTCAGGACGCGATATGGGCACTACGAGTTCCTGGTGATGTCTTTCGGGTTGACTAATGCCCCAGCAGCATTCATGCACTTGATGAATAGTGTATTTCGGCCGTACCTTGATTCTTTTGTGATCGTGTTTATTGATGATATCCTTGTATATTCACGCAGCCAGGGGGAGCATGCACAGCATTTGAGAGTGGCATTGCAGAGATTGAGGGAAGAGAAGCTTTATGCAAAATTTTCTAAGTGTGAGTTCTGGCTTGATACCGTGGGTTTTCTGGGACATATAGTGTCCAGTGATGGTATTAGGGTTGATCCTCAGAAGGTCGAGGCAGTGCAAAATTGGCCCAAACCTTCCTCAGCTAGAGAGATTCGGAGTTTTCTCGGCTTGGCAGGCTATTATCGTCGGTTTGTTCAGGATTTCTCATCTATTGCTTCACCATTGACTAAGTTGACACAGAAGAATGCTCCATTTGTGTGGTCTGATGAATGTGAAGAGAGCTTTCAGAAGCTCAAGGAGGCTTTGACCACGGCTCCAGTACTTGTATTACCATCGGCCTCAGGGTCATATACGGTGTATTGTGATGCTTCTAGAGTTGGACTTGGTTGTGTGTTGATGCAGGAGGGTAGAGTTATTGCATATGCTTCTCGTCAGCTAAAGCCCCACGAGAAGAACTACCCTGTTCATGATTTGGAGTTAGCTGCTATTGTTCATGCCTTGAAGATTTGGAGGCATTATCTATATGGTGTATCTTGTGATGTATATACAGACCACCGCAGCCTTCAGCATTTGTTTAAGCAGAAAGATCTAAATTTGAGGCAGCGGAGATGGCTTGAGTTGCTTAAAGACTATGATATTACTATCTTGTATCATCCCGGGAAAGCCAATGTAGTGGCTGATGCATTGAGCCGGAAGGCTATTAGTATGTGCAGTTTGGCGTATATCCCAGTTGGGGAGAGACCCCTAGCAGTTGATGTTCAGGCGTTAGCTAATCAGATGGTAAGGCTGGATATTTCTGAGCCCGGTCGGGTGATGGCTTGTGTAGTAGCTCGTTCTTCTTTATATGATCGTATTCGAGAGCGCCAGTATGATGATCCACACTTACTTGTCCTTAAGGACAGAGTTCAGCATGATGATGCCAGAGATGTCACTATTGATAGTGAGGGTGTATTGCGGATGCAGGGCCGGATATGTGTGCCCAATGTTGATGGCCTTCGTGAGTTGATATTTTTATCAAATATTACTTTTTGTTCTGTAGATTCTTCATCTTGGTATTCTTCATGGGTTATTATATTTATTTCCTTTTCAGTCATCTGTTAATTTATTGTCTTCATTACCTGATTCTAGTATTGATTCATTTTCTAATTCATTTTCTGATAATTCATATATACTATCATTACTTTATAATTCATAGTCTATGTATTCCATTTGTACGTATTCTTCGTCGTTTATTATTATTTCTGATACTTCCTTAGCTCTTTGATTTTTAGGTATTTTGCAATCTTTTGCTAAATGTCCTAGTTTTCCGCAATTATAACATTTACATTCTGATAATTTTTTCTTAGGTCGGTACTGCCTTTTGTTATTAAATTTCTTTACATAATATCTTCGTCTAGGTTTTTTATACTTAAATTTTGACTTATACTTTTTGTATTTTTTAATTTTATTATGATTTTTATTATAGTATCTTTTATTGCATCCAAACTGGGGTGTTGTTTTATCTTTACAACATGCTAAGTTTTTTATTAACGTTTTTTCCATTTTAATTTCTTCTTTATGTTTTTCACATAATTCTGTGAACCAGTTTTGTAAGTATTTAATTCTTGCTCCTAAAGTATCTTGTAATGCTACATTATTCCAATCTTTTAATATTTTTGAACTAAATGGTTCTGGTAATTTTGAAAATACAATTTTCTTATTTCTTTACTTTCCTCTACACTATATATTCCTTTATAGTAAAATTCTTTAAATGAACATGTATATTCGTCTATGTAACACATATTACATATTGCTAATTTTGACATTAGATTTCTATTTAATATTTTTTCTCCATACTATTCTACTTCTTCTGTTTCTGCACTACTAAACTCATTTCTTATAGTTGTTTCATATTTATGCAAAATTTCTATAGCTGTTGTAGCTTTTTCACCATCAAATTTTTTATCATTTCTTAATACTCCTACGACATCTTTAGTCATATTTTGTAACCATAACTTAGTCGTTCCTATTAACGTTCTTTCTATGTATTCTGGTATATCTGATATTCCTATTTTATTGTCTATAATCTGTTTCGTCATGTATCCTACCCATAACTAGATTGTCTTATTTATATCTTTTACACAAGTCTAGATCTAAGAAATTATTTTGTATTGTTGTTGGTATTTGTGTTGGAATCCATTTTGTATATCTTGGTTCTCTATCATTTCTATATGTTTTCTTATAATTATTTTCATAATTTATATAACTTTTTTGCTCTAATTGTGTATCCTTTGTTCCTGATGTACTAGGTTTTTCATCTATTATAGCATTTATTTCTATACGATCATTTCTACCTTCTTCGTTTTGTTCGACTTGTGCTATATTTTCTAAAAGTTCCGTATATGTTTCGCTTGTTTCTGAATAATTTTCTAAATGTGATGACCAAAAAAAATCATCTTTAAATTAAACAATCATCTCGGTGTTTTAATACCTTGAAAAGCTCTATCAGTAATTTCTCGACTTGCGTGCACGGTCCGTATAATTTTGTTTGGAAGGTTAACAGATTGATTTTGACTTCAAGAAAACTGTTGTATTTTTTTTACAGCACTCTGAATAGTGACTGTGAATATTGCTCGTGAATAGTACTCGTGAATAGTACCAGTGAATAGTACTAGTGAATAGTACCCCCGTGAATATTATCGGTGAATAGTCCGTGAACAGTAAAAACCGGTTGAACAGTGCCGAAAATAATTTTGGACAGAACACTAAGGGTGTGTTTGGTATGATGGAAAATGTTTTCCATGGAAAATGTTTTCCTAGAAAATATTTTCATGGAAAATGAGTGATTTTATCACTTATTTTCTCTTGTTTGGTTGGTAAGTGGAAAATATTTTCCGGAAAATATTTTCTATGTTTGGTTAGAAAGTAAAAAATAGTATTCTTTTAGAAAAATATTTTTTTTGCAACTCTCCTACCCCTCCCCCTCCCACCTCCCCCACCCCTCCCCTTCCCGAAGTCTCTAAAAATTGACTCAATCTAAAGGAACTAATGTGATGCTTTACTTTTTAACGCAAAAATCGCGTATTTTCGAATTGGTAAATTTATAATTTCTAATCCGTAAACTTCCGAACTCATAATTTTGGAACTTGTAAAATATTGAGCCTTTTAATGATTAATAATAAAATTAAAATCTGAAAAATATCTTTTAAAATTTTTTCGGGGGGGGGGGGGGGAGGGGTGGGGCTGGGGCGGGGAAGGGGGTGGGGGGCTGTAAATCGAAAAAAAATAAAAATTTAAATTACAAAAAAAAAGTAATTTTTTTTGTGCGGGGGGAGGGGGTAGGGGTGGGGGTGGGTGGTGCAGAAAAATAAGAAAACGGAAATTTAAAATTATAGAAAAAAAAATTAAGGTAAAAGAAATTTTTTTTTCGGGGTAGTAGGGTGGATGGTAACGGAAAAACTGAAATTTTTTTAAAAAAAACTGTTTTTTGGTGAGGGGGTGGGGTGGGTTGGTGAGGGTGAGAATGGTTGAGAAGGAGCTTTGGAAAATATTTTCCCTTCTTTTGATAAGGAAAATATTTTCCTCCAATTGGAGGAAAATGAATTGATAAGGAAAATGTTTTCCAAAACATTTAAGCCAACCAAACATGGGAAAATTGGAAAACATTATCCAGAAAATGTTTTCCTTCATACCAAACACACCCTAAGTTCTGGAAATGGAACAAAATCCCATTTTTCAATTTCTTCCAAATTGGAGCTCGAGGAGAGGCGGTTTTCCGGAGATTTTCAGAGAAAACAACAGGGTAAGTGTTCTTTATCATAAATCATTTACAGATCATGATTCCATACTCATTTACATCTTGAATCCATAAATCAATGGAAGAAAATTCAGATTTTTTGCAAAACCTTCCAAAAATAAAAATTTTAGATTTGGAGGTCGAGTTGTCATCGGATTTCGATAATTTTTGTATGGTTGAACTCGTATCGGAATGGGTTGTCGGATTTTACGAGTTTTGTCAGATTCTGATATGTGGGCCCCACGGGCAATTTTGAGCTAAAATTCGAATTTTAATTCGGAAAATGTATAAATTCATATGGAATTAGTTCCTACGATTCGTGTTGAGTATTTTAAATTATTGTGACTAGATTTGAAGCTTCGGATGAATTCGCGAGACAAAGGAATGTTGGATTTTTGAATTGGTAGCAAAGCGAGGTAAGTGTTTGGTCTACCCTAGCTTGAGGGAATAAGAGTTGAGTATAATTGCTACTTGCTATGTGTTGTGTCCGACGTATAGGCATGGTGACGAGTATCTATACATTGGGGGTCGAGCATGACCGTGAGTCCTAAATTGCTAAATTGTCATATTCTTATTTGATGCTTATGAGAACTTGTTTGAAGATATTTGAAGCTAAGCAAGTAATTGTTATGATCGAGTAATTGTATCAATTGTGTTAAATAAAAATTCTTAAGTTTGGTTATAGCTGGTTCTTCTTTGCCGGGAATATATTGTTGATTAATTGTTATTGGTTTTATATCGGTAATATATATATTGTCGATTTAAAGATTATTGATTTCATATCGGTAATGTATATGTTGTTGATTAAAGATTATTGGTTTCACACCGGTAATACATACATATTGTTGATTAATTATTATTGGTTTCATACCGGTAATATATATTGTTGATTAAAGATTATTGGTTTCATACCGATAATATATATGTTGTTGATTAAAGATTATTGGTTTCACACCGGTAATACATATATATTGTTGATTAATTATTATTGGTTTCTTGCCGGTAACATATTAAGAAATGGGATCGTGTGGCGCTCCGACCACTTATATATTAAGAAATGGGATCGTGTGGCACACCGACCACTTATATATTAAAGAATTGGGATCGTGTGGCGCGCCGACCACTTATATATTAAAGAATTGGGATCGTGTGGCACGCCGACCACAAAGTGATTTGAATCTTGGCATTGGCCATAGTTGCCGGTAGCCTATTGATACATTTGGGAGCGGGTGGTACGCCTACCACAAGATATGAAAAGCCTATTGATATATTTGGGAGCGGGTGGTACGCCTACCACAAGATATGAAAAGCAAATGGTTACGTTTGGGAGCGGGTGGTACGCCTACCACAAGATATGAATGAAAAATGAATTGAGACATGAAAGTATGATTTGTTCCGTTGATCAGATTACTCCGGATATTGTGAGTTGTTGACTGTTATTTCAGAGCAGATTCTTTCCTTATAAACGTTCGATAACATTTTATGTTGTTGTGTGTGTGTGTATATATATATATATATATATATATATATATATATATATATATATATATAGTTCAATACTTCGAGCTTCAATAATTGTACTTTAATTGAAAAGGGTATTTTCTTTATCAATGATTACTAAAAATAACTTCATCTTTTCTTGTTGATTTACTAATTGGGATGGAAGTTGTTCTATACTTTATGTTAAGTAAGTGAGGCTCGTCGAACATTCTTAATTGTATTGGTTCATGGACCTTGTGAAATGAGCAACAAGAGAATATTGATGTGCAATGTGAAATAGAAATATGTTGGCACAAGGTGCCGGGGAAAATATTATAATTTTATTTAATTGCACGTGAGTTGTCCGTGCGGTTGTGATATAAATATGGGCACGAGATGCCGTAAAAATATAAAAATGGGTCGAGACCTATATTATTATGATTTTGAAATGAGGCGTCACAAGGTGACCTTTACTCAAAAGAATTATATTCGAAAGATACTTATTTGAAGGAAATATATTCGAAACATATTTATTGGAAGCATATTATTCTAGAGATTATTACTTGGAGGATTTATATACAAAAATATTTATCCTTGAAAGACTCGATTAATTGATTGCACTTGTATTCTGATAATTTTTTCTTAGGTCGGTACTGCCTTTTGTTATTAAATTTCTTTACATAATATATTCGTCTAGGTTTTTTATACTTAAATTTTGACTTATACTTTTTGTATTTTTTAATTTTATTATGATTTTTATTATAGTATCTTTTATTGCATCCAAACTGGGGTGCTGTTTTATCTTTACAACATGCTAAGTTTTTTATTAACGTTTTTTCCATTTTCATTTCTTCTTTATGTTTTCACATAATTCTTCGAACCAGTTTTGTAAGTATTTAATTCTTGCTCCTAAAGTATCTTGTAATGCTGCATTATTCCAATCTGTTAATATTTTTGAACTAAATGGTTCTGGTAATTTTGAAAAATATAATTTTCTTATTTCTTTAATTTCCTCTATACTATATATTCCTTTATAGTAAAATTCTTTAAATGCACATGTATATTCGTCTATGTAACACATATTACATATTTCTAATTTTGACATTAGATTTCTATTTAATATTTTTTACTTCTGAAATGTAATTATCTTCTCCGTTACACTTTGTACATAGATGGTCTGAGTACTTTTGGCTTACTAATTTGCAATATCTAGCTAATAAATTTTCTGAAATAAATTCCTTTTTGATAGCTCTTGTTTGGGGCATCTTCTCTGGATTTAACAGTGTTATGACCCACTGTCTAACTTCTTCCATGTCTAGTTGTCTTACTTCTCCGGAATGTGAATATATCATGACTTGGTCCCTTGAATAATAGCTCTATATCGGGTTTCCATTGGTATAGTTTCTCTTCTGGTAGGCAATTATATCTGCATAAATTTACTTCTGATCCTGTGTCTATCATAGGTGTGTAGTATCCATTGTAGTATCCTTCCACTATTATTTTTACTAGTATATGTATTTTCATATTTATAATATAGTTCTTTTTATTGTTACTTTTTTATTTTCATAATGTATAATTAGTTGTTCATTATCTAAGTTGTATGGTTTAACTTTTTCTAGCCATTTTATTCCTAATATAATATTTTTATCTCCCTGATATATTTTAAATCTTATTATCATAATTATTCCTCCTATAATTATTTCTTTTTCTGCTATTTCTTCACTAGCTATCATTCCTTTAAATAATTCGGGGTATAATTAGGATGAATACGTTACCAGAGAATGAGATGGGAGGCGTGACTACCGTGCTCTTATGCTGAAAAGTACCTCTTATCCGCCCTAAAAAACGTGCGAGAATTGCAATGCAAGAGGCGAAACTGCAGCAACAGCCCCTCTCCTTACAGTCAAGTGGCTGAATGCTCCTCTCCCTTTGTCTACGCGCTTCTGCTTAGTATGTCTTTATATTCTTCTTAATAAGCCAGAGGCCCCTCTTTTTTGTTCTTCTTTTGCTTGGGCACCAATCCAGAGGCTAAGGGACCCAATTCTTAAGACTCAAGATGCAACTTACGGCAGTTTTTGATCTAGCTATAAGGCTTCGAGCTGGTACAGAATACCCGACTTTAGAGCTTGATGCAGTCAAACTTGACCCTATTTCAAGGTTGCCGCTAAGCAACATTTTCTGATAATGGTGAAGAGTATTCTCCCACAATATCTGTTGGCAGGTCGGCTTACGGAATTTGAGTCTCAAGCTAGGGATCACAACTTCCTTTAGTAGAAGCTCCGATATGAAATAGCAATCGTTATAGATAGACTTTGAGATGCTCGAATAGCTATAGCCTAGCCTTTTCGTTAAATGGATCTCCTACCTCCACTGTTAATAAGAGGCGGAAAGACTCGAATCCTGGACCTCTGCCTGCTCTACTATGGTGAATTGTGTGAACCGTCTCATCTAAAAAACTTATATATCAGAGACGGAACACTTTGATTTAGTTAATTATGTATTAACAGCTAGTACGTCATTGCTGAGTTAGAATACCCCAAATAGTGTCATTTGAACACTTGGTTAAAAAAGAATTTTGAAGAAAGTCAAGCGCACCAAGTGCGTGTGATAACTAGAAATTCACAATTAGAAAGAGTCTATAATTCAGTACTAAAGGTATTCCCTCGTCAAACGAATAAAAAAAATTAGGTTGGCTTTTCGCCGTGCTCTTTTTTTCAGTTATAGGGCAGAGAGAGGGAGGCAACTGAAACTTTTAGAGTCGAGTTTACGCTCTTTCCTCCTCTTTCAATAAGCTTTTCATAGCCATAGTCGTACTCAAGTACCCTTGTAGGGGAATCCACATCTGAGATGGAGAGAATCCCGGGATGCATATGCTCTTTTCAGGGTTGAAGGAAGAAGTAAGCGCAGCTATTGGACTTCTTTGTGGTATGGCAGCAGTAGCAAATAAAAAAGCTGCTCACTCTGCTTACCAAGAAAGGGGTGACTATCATACAGAAATTAAACTAGTAAAGTAGGATGCCGGAACTCTTACTTTCGTCTTGTCTTTACTCTTCCCCCATCCTCCCGTCGCATGTCCACTCAACTCTGATACCCGAATCTCCTTTTGTTTGAAGTTTATTGGACATGAAAGAACCCAAACAGACGTACCCACTTCTTCTGCTTTCTGCCATATGGGTTTAGTTTCATAATGTTATTACGGGACTCCATTTATTGAATTTGGTCTAGCTATATTACAAGCTTATGTTTTTACGATCTTAATCTAATTATAGTAGACAACAAACTTTCTTAATAAAGAGAAGTTGGGGACATAGTAAACCTCCTACTATAAGAGCAATTACCTGAGACCGGAAGGGGAAAGATTGAATCTTTAAAGACTGAGCCCCCGGCTAGCAAGATCGGGAGGGTTAGTGTCCTCTTAAGAAGGAATACCCAACTTCTGGGGTCAGCTTCGATCATGAGGAGAGAAGAGCGGACCATTGAAAGTCTTAATTCCTATCCGCTCAAGGTAGAGAGTTCGATTTCAAATCCAACGATTTATTGACCAACGGATCCGCTATTACGCAATGCAGCCCTTCTCCACAAACTCTTTCAGTTGTTGGATGTGCAAAACAACTTATTCCCCTTTACGATGACTCGGTGACCTTTGACACATTAGACCTGGTTGCACGTAATCTTTACTTTCTCCTTAAACTCGTGCAGTTGGACTAACTATTGACTTTAAATTAAACCTTGAGACCGAGCCCTGCCTCTCACCTTTCGGTTCATTGCAAGGAAATACTAAAAAGAAAAAAG
Source organism: Nicotiana noctiflora (assembly GCA_032618575.1). NCBI lineage: Eukaryota > Viridiplantae > Streptophyta > Magnoliopsida > Solanales > Solanaceae > Nicotiana > Nicotiana noctiflora. Next base: position 69,668 of record JASVEL010008471.1, read on the forward strand.
GAAGCTTTTGGCGGACACAAGCCCTCGGGACTTGACACTTTGACACTGGGAAGCTTGCCCCTTGAGACTGGGTCCTTCGTTTGGAACTGCCCTTTTCCTTTCCAAAGTGGAATTCCTCCTTGCTTTCCCTTTTCACCTATGCCAAACTTCACTTTTGTTGTTGCCAGGTGGAATGATTCATTCAGTATCAGCATCCAAGACACCCTTCTCTATCGAATGAATCTTCAAATCATCATCTTCACACCATGACTCCGATCACGGTTTCCAGTTGACTTTATCTTAGGTGACAGGGGCAGGAGAACACTTCACAAAATGTGCTTTAACAGCGAGCGAGATCTTTGAAATTCAATCAGAACAATAATGGGTGGGTAAGATATAGGTTTCTTGTCTGAGTCGCGTGGATCACAAAATGGATCTATGATTTCAAGTCCACTCATTGATTTCGAGAAAACCGAATCAATTGGCTTTATTCCCAGTGATGCCTCCAACCTGAGATTTTTCTTCATAGAACTGGCCATCAAATGTATATTCAGCCATCTATCAGTTGCGTCTTCTTTAGTGAATGAAAGAGAGACTCGTTTCATAGGTATCAAGGATAGGAAGAAGGGGTTCAGTGAAGGTTGCTGTTGAGATTTTTATTCCAACTAGCGAGGAAAGGCCTCGTTTTGGTCCTGTAGAATGAATATGAAAAGCATAATCCTCAGAATCGTATGATTCAGATACCTGACGAAATGAACAGATAAAAAATTGGAATAGCCGAGATGACCTATTTCAAGATCAGATGATCCAACTCTTTGTCCACTTAGGAGGGCTAACTCGGATAGGTCAGATACGTGGGAAACAACCCATAAAAGAGAGATCGGATGACCTTTCCGATGCAGTTCATGATGCGGAGCTGCCAACTAGCTAAGCTAGGTAGTTTGTTGTTAGAATATATATCCTAGTAGGAAGATGGAAAGAATATACTATACACTATAGGAGAGTCAAAGAATAGGACTGTTGGAACTATATCAAGATTAGAATGACAAGGAATATCCGTATCCGTATATAATAAGTTGGGCTCTATCCTTCCCCGCCAGCTCATTATTATCTAGAGGGAAGAATCCGAGGGTAGCCTGATGATTAAGGGACAGGGACACTGTCAACAGGGTATGGTTCTTTTTTATCACCCCTGATGACGCACACTGCTTTAAATAAAGCGCAATGAATAATGCGCCATACCGCCTAACCAGTTGAACTGTTCTCTTATAGAACGGGTAAGCCGTCAGGTCAAAGTACGTATTTGAGGATTGCCTCTCCATGAAAGATGTCTTCCTCCTCATTTTCTAATAACAAATTCAAATATGCTTGAGTCTGATGAGTTGACCAATTCCTCTACCCCGCATTCTCTTTCTTTGCTGTGAAGTAGCTGTGGATTCGAACCACACAAGGATTTTCAGTCCAGCTGAGCTACCTGAACCACTTTGAAATAAGTTTCCTTTCTTTATGTAATATGGCCCGCCCCAGGATTCTAACGATGACTGAAGCCTCTATCTTGAGGGGTCGCGTGACTTTATCTCTTTGAAAAAGTATGAGCTCTTCTTTATATACACAATTTGATGTATGAAATTGGAAGATGAATTGCTGCTTTCAAGTGTGAACTAGGTCTAGGTTTCGGACTAGGAATTGCTATTTTATCCGATGCAGTTAGCTCTATTCCCTGACCTAGGGGTAGCCGTCTTATCTTAGGGTAGGGGTAGCCCCACTTACTTTTGAGTCTATCACCTGCAACAAGGGCTACGGGAACGAGTGTTGTGCTTGCCTTGACCGATACCATATATGTTATTAGTAAAGCGATAACGCCCTATCTATAGTAAGGGGGCCTTTCTTGCTCGTTAGCGTTGTTTTTTGATTGCAGCTAGGGCGCCCTTTTTCTTTCTCAGAGTAAACTTTCTCGCTTGTTAGTCAAGCTTTGAAGTCCCTACTTTATTTAGATTTATGGGATAATTGAAGAAGCGCAGGTTTTCCACTCTATACCTATACAAGGGGTTGGTCTCGATCTCGCTTGGTGGTACCCCTCTCGATGATTGTTGAATCAACATTGATTCCGCACTTGAGTTGGAGGGCTCTCCCTCCATCCATCGAGTCAAGTAATTCGCTATCAGAAATTGATTCGCCGCCGATCTCATGCCATGCTTCTTCTTTCTCCGATTCGGTTCCTACTGTCAATCAGTCAAGATTCGCCATCATGAGAGGGAAAAGCCTTGACATTAGGTTAGGCCGGTCTCATAATTCACGCAATTCCCCCGTCCATCGATTGATCACGCGAGTACGCATCCAGTCAGTGCATAGTGAATGAAAAAAGCGTTCATCCTGGATTCTATTCCTCAAGAAAAATGACTATCAATTGATCCCTATTCATTCAGTCAAAGTCTCCACTTTTCACGCCCCTCTACTAAGAGATGCACCATGTTGATAGGAATCGGGAAAGACCTTCTTGTACACATCCTCGAGGGAAGCATTCATGGCAATCATCACTACTTTCTCCCGAGGGCATGGTATGGCTTTGTTCTTGGTCTTGTTTAATAGATGTCGAGTGCCGCTTTTCCCCGTCCAAGAATCTCCATCTGCTCTAAGTGGGTGCGAACTAGAATCCTTATGTCAGCTTGCTTGTTCAAAAGACTGTCTCTTTACCCCTTACATCTTTATCTTTTCGAAAGCCCAGAACATTCTTGTGGATCTGCATTAGTCCTATTTCAGGTGCATAGCCTCTTCAATAAAGACCTCTTCTTTTTCTTTCTCCCCCATTTCTCATTTTGTTGACTAAAAGAGAATAAGCGCTATCCATTGAGTAAAGAAAGGGTTTTCGGTTGGTTCCCGTTCACCTTCCCCCCTCATAGTCCATTAGTGGGTAGGGTGGTTAACTTAGAGTGCGCTCGCCTCCTCTTCAAACGTGTCCTCGACAACCTGACGGTTCTTCGGTCTCTGCTTTTGGGGGCGGGAGTGCTTGGTCGCTGGGGTTTCCTTTTCCTCAACCATTTCGGTTGTGTCAGCCCAGAGATTGATCTAACATTTTGTTATGAGCTGGTTGGATTGAATGTCAGATAGATCTAAGTTCAAGTGGGACAGCACCTTCGATCGACCATAGGGCCTATTCTACCCTTACCGAATTCATTCTATTGAAGCGTAACATAAAAAGCTCCTTCTCATCTTGCATTTCTTTGGTTTGGAAGTTCCATAATGTTGTCTGTGTAGTTTTATAACAAAGGAAAGCCTCCAACCCTAATACTATGCCATTTATTGAAACAAGTTCCGTGATGCTCACCGCTCCTCGAGGCCAAGGACGGGGTCGAACCGTCATTCTAGGATTTGCAGTCCGATACATTTCCATTATGTTACCTATCAAAACCCGCCACCTCATGTGCTAAAGTCAAACAGTTGTTCTTCCTTCTCCGCTCCTTCTTTTTCTACATATGTGGCGGCGGCAGAGAAGAGGGGACAACTTCTTTCTCCTTTGCCTTGCTCAATCTTCCTTTTCTGATTGAAAGAAGCAAGCCACTCTACTATTGGTACAGAGGCCAGATAGAAGGTTGCTCATCCAGCCCAGCGGATCCATTGTTTATACGGCAGTGCGATGCAGCTGAAAAAGGGAAGTCCCTTTTTATTAGTAAGGTATAGGTTGGTTGGGGAAAACTCCAAAACTAGTGTTCCAAAAAGCTTACCTTATATTATAGAAAAGTTTCAGAAATGGGCACCCCTACTATACCCCTAAACTATAAGCAAGCGCACAACGGCTAAAAATCCGTTGTTGCTCGCTGCTTGTAGGTTCGAAAATCTCTCTTTCGCCTCTCCTCCCTGTCTCAATTCTAATTGATTAGCTACTTGCTTCGCGCAAGCTACGGTCTAACGACCCCCTTGTTGTGTTGCATTTTGTGATCTTCCACTTAAGTCAGTGTTTTTCGGATAGTCGGGACATGATGTTGATTTCTGATTTAAATGTCAGCGTAAGGTTTGGGGCGGCCCATCTGATTAGTTTAGCTATCACTGCTGGAAACCCCAGCGGTTGTTCAGCTGCGTACTCCCTGTCTGCCTATCTCACAGACCCAAATAAAATTTTTCTTTCTTCTTTCATTTGCCTTTCCTGTATCTTTCTTTCTAACCATAGGTCGGCTTTACGCAGATAGATCTTTGCCGAGGGAGATTGGTGCCCCGTGAGGTATGCCCTTCCGGTGGGTTGTTCCTTTATTTGTCTTTTCCATCCAGTGCCCGCACTGCGTCAGAAAATATTGGTCTTCAATCTCTCTTCGCAATGCATTTTAAGGGCTAAGACTTTCTCTCGACATCTTTCTTCTATTTAAGTCATTGATCTCATATCTATAAGCAGGGGGGTGTGCGTTCACTATTAAGCCTACGCCCGTCCATTCCTTTCAAGCTTTATCCTTCCATTGGACTCAATACCTTGTTCGACTGAACTCATTGGTTCCGCGCTCTATTCGTTCGTAACCCTGTTCGAGAACCTTCTCTCATAGATTCCCTACACCAAGTCATCACCAGCAATCAGCTCTTATCCCTTGGTGTCAAAGGGCGAGTTCCTTTCTTGTCTTGCCCAAAAAATTTCTTTATTCTTATTGGAGGAAGTCTCTCCCGCAGCAAGGTTTTACACATAGGGCCAGCTGCTTTCTTTATCTCGCTTGCCCTTAGTCCGTCTAGCGCCTTTCGGTTGGGTTCCGCCCTGGGGGTTAGGTTAGACAAATAGAGTTTTCCAAGAAAACCTGCTAGTGGAGGAAGGCCCCCCCAGGGATAAGAGACATAGGGCTAGAGAGAGAGAGAGCCAAAAAAGGATCTTTTGTGTATAATCCTGCATAATCTCTAATGTTATTAGTTCCGGTACGTAGACCAAATAATATAAGGCAAGCAAAAGCTCCTAGATTCAAGGAGATATAGAACAACATATAAGTTCTCATTCTTGCATATCCATCATTTGACTCTCCAATAATTATTCCAATAATGACATATCCGATTTGACCTATGGACGAATATGCAAGCATACGTTTCATGCTTGTTTGAGTAATAGCAATGAGATTTCCCAATATCATGCTAAGAATAGCTAGGATTTCCAGAATAAGATACCATTTGTTTGATGAGAAATAAAAAAGGAATATCGAAATTTCGAGTGGCTGAAGCTATAGCAGCTACTTTCAAAGTAACAGAAAGATTTAGAAATAGAACCATCTGATTTAATTCGCTCTCAATAGCCACGAGATGATCATCTTAGGGTGATCTTTTTGTCGACGGATACTCTTATTACACTCGTTGTGTCTGAAGGATAAGAACCAACTATGTAGCATCTACATAGAGAATTCAAGTATTGTATACGTCATTAGTCCGATACTTTGTAGGAACTACCCGTAATAATGAACTTGCAAAATGGATATGTTTATCATAAAGAGATTCGTCGTTCCTGACCCTGCTACACCTTAATTGTTATTTGAACAAGTAAATGTTCTGTCTTGGTCTGAGTGGGGATAGCATATCTCTTCTGCATGTCTACAAAGTTTTGAAAAATCCAAACATCTCAGAGATATATGGGAATTTCTCGAACGAACTGCACTCCTTCGTATACGTCAGGAGTTGATTGATTAGAAGGGGCTGGGGAAAGCTTGAACCCAATTCCTACGGTGATGAATATTAGCGCAATTGAAATTCCTGGGGAGTTATACATTTGTGTATTGATAAGACCATTCACTATTTCTTGAAGCTCAATCTCTCCCCCGGATACACCATGATAAACCATATAGCCAAGAGAAACCATGAACTAGAATATAAGAGCTTGCCCCACCTATGAGTAAATATTTAATAGTCACCTCATTAGACCGTACATCTTTCTTGGTATATCTAGATAATAGGTAGGTGCATAAACTGAAACATTCTGGAGCTACAAATATAGTTATGAAATCGTTAGCACCGATTCCTCTTATAGTAGCTGTGAATACGAATAAGAGAAACTCCATTTCTGTTACTCTGTGGGTAGAGTTTAACATAGTAAAATAAGAAATTAAAATATTTCGTTGAAATTGTTCGTTTGGAAATTTCCCGAAAAGCTAATCATTGGTTCTTCTCTCCATCGGAACAATAGGGTCGTTATGCTAATTACTAAACTTGTTGAAGAGATGAAATGGTTAGATGTACTGAATGGAAGCCTTGGTTGGTGAAGCCAACAATAGGGTAAACTAGTCCCTCTACCATACTCATCACGTGTGCCCTTTAAAAAGATTTTTGAAGTTCCCGTGCTATGGATGCACAACCCTTTTGTCCCCATTGTCTCATAGTTATGAAGCTTGCGAGTGAAGCTTTAGCTTGATTCTTTTCTCTATTGATAGAAGGACGGATAATTTGTTTTGAACCTTGCTCGCATAAAGTCTTATTTCTATTTCAATCCAACAATAAGGATGGATAGAAAGTCATATCATCTATCCTTTGATTCTCTAGCCGAGTTAGAATTGCGGGGAGAGCCATAGCTCTACACGAAGATTAATGACTTGCCATTACCGGTTAAGGAGAAGGTCTTGAAGCTCAATTGATTAGAGAGTAGGTCTTTGAAAGGACAATAAGCATTACAAACCCTGGTCCTGGGGAACAAGAGTCATAGTTCAACCTACTTGAAAGTGGTCTTTAGCCAATGAAATAGGGACAAGCCTACCGATATAATTTCTTATAGTAAGGTAATATGATGGTATGGTTTCTGTGGTAGTAAGAGTTGGGGTTAGCTCACATGGTAGCTTAGTCCCGCGAGGGGATCCATCAACAATAAAGTCATTAAAGAGAGAAGATGGTGCTATTTCCTTAGCTAGCTTGGACTAGGAAGAATGAACTGTCTCTAGAACCCTTTGTTTGTCTAGGCAAAACGATAAAAGAAAAGGTCTGTTCGGATAAGCTGTTGCCCCTCTTCTGTTATAGCTCTTTAGTCCCATCCCTACCAAAGAGGATCTCCCCTTAAAAGATGTGTAGCACTCTTGAGAGATGGGATTCATACCCGGAAGCGGGGAAGACAGGGTTTAGAATTTCGGTGTCAAGTGTAGCCCAGAGGAAGCTGCTTGATAATCTGGCCCCGGCCAAGCAGGAAAAAAAATACTTTTTTCGGTTGAAGTTTCTCTCTTGCAGCTTCTTTAATGGGAAGCACTGACCTACCGCGCCCTCTTACCAGGGATATCACTAGTGAAGCCTTACCTTCAGTTAAATATTATAAAACCCTTCGCCCTATCTTGGATTCGTTGAACTTTCACTCGAGCTTGATTAGGGTACTCATCTATCATTCTTAGAATACAAGATAGGATACATCCCTTTGGCGTCTGGGTTTTGCTGGTAGGAGGAATCCCCATAACTGCAATAGCCCTCTCTGTCCGAAAAATAGAGATAGTTTCTTCCCTTAGTTACGTATGGCTCTTTCGAGAAATCAATCTGCTAAAAGTGGAGCTCCTTCTGGGGGTAGACTAAACGAGTCCTATGAAAAAGAGCAGATGACTATATAATAGCAAAGGCTTTCTAGTTGATAAGTCAACAGATCTTCCCCTATTAAAGAAGGGACTCATACAAGACTTTCTGTTTGTATCTGATCTAATGCCTAAAGCTTAAAGAGAAATAAAGTCGTATGTATAGGGTGATCAACTCATCATACAAGAGCTAACTTCCCCACTCCCATTTCCGACAGTTGGAAATATGGATACCAGAGGAACTAACCGAGAAGGGAAAGAGGATCGGAAGTCTTGAAATACAGAACGGTGTTCGTAGATGGATTGGACTTTTGGCAGGAGAGAATACTGATTGAGCACATGCTTATGATTTCTATCTATATAGGATATGAAAAGCCTTTTCTTATTTATCTATCTAAGAAGCAGAGAGATATTATTATCTTATTAATAGGTTCCTTCGCTTGAGGGAAAGAGACAAAAGAACAGACCTTTCATACGAATGTGAATCTCCCAAGTAAGGGGGGGGGGGGGAAGGGGGAGGTCTTTTTCTATTTTCACGGGAACTTCTCCTTTTGGTTAACGACCTATGTTGGGCTGACTAAGCTCACTATCCTACAAGGCCCCTCTTGTATCGGGTTAAGGCTCCACCTCATCTTGGGCTAAGGGCTTAGTTGAACCCAATTTCTTCACTTGTAGACTAGGGCTTTTCTTGGCGGGCTTCGATATAACTTGTTTTCCTGGTCTTGAATTAAACCCCTGCTCTCCTAATTGAGTCTATAGGTTTGGTTTTGGTTCCATCATAGTTGTTTAGCTTAGGTCCATCAATAAATCTCTCATAAACCCCTAAGCTGAATCTATATGGGGCCGGCCAAAAAATCCTTGTCACCCTCTAAAAGGGTAAGGGTAGTGAGGCATTGATTCCATAGAGTTCAACCTGAATTGGGCTTTAGTTAAGCCTACATCCATTTTAGTAGAAAAGGATTTTTGATGTAGCCCAACTCATAGAGAGTTCTGTCACTTGGTCTGAACACATTTCTTCTATTCCTATGATTGTTCAATGATGGGTTTTCTCCTTTTAGGATTAGGTTTCTATCCCGTGTTGTGCTAAGCACATTTCTCTTAAAAGGTCTTACCTTTTGTACTTAAGATATTGCATACCCTGCAAGTCATTCATTATCCACACATGTCATACATCTTTCATATAGGATGATCTTAGAAAGCACCTAAGTGTTGGACATTTGCATGATACATGTAAACCAATTGCTCTAGGTTAAAAAACAAATGACTTTCTCAAACTAATACTGCAAATCGACATCGGGGGTGGCTGTGATGCTTCCTATTGAGTACAAAATTCAGACTTGAAGTTCGTTTACACAGTATGAGAAAGACAATTATAAAGAATGGGACTAAGCAACTTTTTTAGATTTCATTCTTTAATATAACATCACATAACAATAACATTATAAAGCAATATAGGCATTTATCCCATCCATCCACCGAGAAAAACACTTGCCTTACACTAAAAGTTCACGCGCTTCTTTATTCAAAACAAAAAAACATTCTAAAATGAACCTACATATAAAAGTGGATTGGTATGCTCATTATTTGTGTTCGTACAATTTTTCATTATTGCAATACAATTAAGACCTCCACTATACTAGTTATAAAGAGTATTCGCGTCGGATGGAACACGGCACTTCGAACCATAGACTACTGTTGCTGGAATGAAACAAAGCTTTGGAACAGAATTATGCTTCTTGCTAGACCCTGATAGCGGAACTGCCATTTTGGGAGGGAAGAAAGCGGCCCCCTTTTGCAGTTGAGTAAAAAGCTGAGCTTTCCCTCACGTAGCTCCATTCAGAAAGAACACAAATAGGAGAAAGAACATTATTTCACGGATTTTTGCCATCACTGCTCGAAAACAAATTTTTTTGTAGGCATCCATCGGGTCCGAGATTATATACTGCTGTAGAAACTGAATCGAAGGGGTTGGTTGAAAGGTAAGGATAGCATGATTGGCCGATTGGTTAGAAGGTAAGGATAGCATGATTAACTAGTTTCGGGTCACTTGGATCATAGTCCAGAGCTACTTGGGTTTAGCCCGCTGAACATTATTTGGATGGGCTCGGATCCTTTGCATGATTTCATATGCCTTTGACGGGCTTTTAATTTGGACAGATCTGGAGGGCCTTCTTGCATAGACATGGGCTTGCTTTGTTGATGGGTAGGCCTTTTCTTCGTATAGGCCTTCCCTATAGTAGTGGGCTAACGCGCTAGGTCGAGCGGTCACTGAAGCTTGCTTGTTAGTATAAAACTAACGAAATGTCAAACCAACCAATATCAAGACTACTCGGGCATACTTAGCTTCTCCTTAATAAGATAAGAGCGTTCCACCAAGCTTGTCACTTTTATAAACCTCTTCAGTAATTACCTAGTAACTTTTAAAAGTGAATTTCCACTAGGGTAAAGTATAATAAAGGGAAGATGAAAAAAATACTACCCTAGCCTAGTAAGTAGTTGTCTATTTCGCGTGCCCTTCCTCTACTGACTTATACTGACTTACTGTATAGCGTTGTTAGTGGACTGACAGCGTCAGCTGGAAAGGGGCTTTTCCGGATAAAATGATAACTTGATTTATGTAACGGGAGAAAGATTTCCCGTTCCTTAGCCGGAAAGAGATGTTTCCATGAAAGAGGGATTAAGTATAACAGAATTTACTGGGGAGTCGTGGAAACACTTCTTTATTCCATATTTTGGACTGTTGCTCCATGGAACAATATTTTAGCAATAAAATATGGAAGAATTTCAATCTTAGATTAAAAGACTATATATGGATGGTCTGAATTGTCTAATCAAGAATTCTTGAACGGTGAACAACCAGTTCAGATATTCACGACCAAGAAATAATGGATTCTCTTTCGGATAGAAAGGTTGGAATGCCAACAGGCGTGTATTATTGAATTCACCCGACCCCTGACTCATTATACTAGTTACTGCTATAGCTAGTGTTGTATTGGTGTATTGCTAGTGAACTTACAGAACAAGCTGTAAAGGTAGAAAAAAAAAAGATCAATCAAGAGATAGTGGTTCTAAGCAAGGACGAACGACTGAGGATTGGCCGGGGAGAGTCGTCTGAAATGCTGATACCATTTTATAAATAATCCAATAAAAAAAGACAAGTAGAAGACTGTGAAAGTGAAAGAGGAGTAAGCAGGGTACGATGAAGCCCTAGGGCTAAGGGGCAGTACTTACACAAGTACAAATCACATGTTTTGTACTGAACCGCTTTCGAGCTGTCGAGTGATGATTGGCCAAGGGGCCCTTTTTCTTCTATAAGGGAAGAGATAGTAGCTGGGTAGAAATAGGCTGGGACGAGTAGGCTAGCGCGCGGGTTGTACCGGTCAGCTTTGAGCTGTGGAGTGACGATTGCTCCAACTCTTAAGAAAGGGCGTGGGGGGCCTGTCTTATAATAAATGGGGTACTCTCTTCTCTGATGTGCGCTATATTATTGTGTCCTATTCCTTAAGGAGTGATCCGGGATTAAGCTACATGGCGATACACACCAAAAGAAAGGGGGACTTTCGTACGGGTTGGAGTATGAAGATAATTATTAAGCACACTAAAATCTAGTGGATGGGGTTCCATATTCATGAAAAGCCGAGGTTGAAACATGTTAAAACTAAGACAGCAATTATTTCTAATAATAAGAAAGAGTTAAGGGCCTCCAACGCCTATAACTAGAAGCTTCTTTCAGTCTATATTTGGCAAAGGGAGATGGAGAGGAACTTAGAAGTCGGCAAAAAAAAGCTTTGAGTGTAGCCATGTATTCTTTTATAAGGCTTCAAGATATTTCGCAAGAAGTCTCTCAAGTCGAAGAGGAGAAGCTCCAATCGAAGCAAAGGTTGGGTCTGTTCTTTGAGCATTTGCCTCATTTCATCCCTGAGGCCGTACCAAAGATGATGCAAGAGATCCACAACCACATTCGCGGTCTGGAAGAGAGGAAGTAGGCCCTCCTCCAGGAATGAAGGGAACTAACTGCACGGGTTGCCCACATAGAGAGTAGAATAGAAGAATCCGTCGACTCTTTTTAGTTTTAGAAGGTTTAAATAAGTGTTTGTAGACGCAATGTAATGTGTTTTAATTTAGGGTGTTCTTTGTTTTTTTTAGTGGAAATCTACTCCGATGCTTACTGGAGATAGACTCATATCTACGCTTACTATCTTTTTTTGGTTTTATTTATTATGTTTGCATGTATGACAAAAACCCTAGAAAAAATGTTTACTACTTATGCTAATATAATAATGAAGACTTTTTCGTATAAATGTGCTGAAAATGTTGTTCTTTCCATTTTGTTTCTTTCTATAGTGGATATAGTCGGACGTAATGACACATATTATTAAAGAACTCTACCTTTGCTTCCTTATCCTTGCTAACTAGAAATGAACCTTCACGAGTTCAGTAAAAGCACCTAGCCTATCTTACTCTCCCTATGCAAAATAGCAGTTCCTCCAGCCGTCTTCTAGCTTCGACCAACCAAGAGGATTCCTTATATAATGGAAGAAAGTTTCAGGAGTGATCCTGCACACTCCAACCATTCAGGTCTATGGCCATCAAGAGCTTTTTCCCATGTTGACTTGCTTTGTCTTGCTTATCGGCTGAGAATGTTTCTCCAAAAGAAGGGACTGACTCTAAGGATGCATATATTTAAGTAAGAAAACCAACATGAGGAAAGATCATAGCTGGTCTAAGAGCTGAAATAGCTCAACTGACTTTGTTGTAGAGGGCGACTGAAAAGGAGGCTCGACCCACAGGGAGAGCGGTGAACAGAGAGAGATTATGAATGAAAAGAGTAAGGGAAAAGTCATCTCATGACTGGAACTGGCTCAAGGCAAGGGAAAATTGCTCTTACTTCCCGAAGGGAGGTCTAAAAAGAGGAAGGAAGGGGAGTCGTTCTCAGGTCTCATGTGCACGCTCGAATCTAGTTCCAATCCAACAAGAAAAACCAGAACAAAAATAGGAACCACCCAACCAAGAAGCCGACTTAAGAGAACACGGAACGACCTGACCAGTAGCATTAATTTGAGTTTTCCCCAAATGAGACTCAAATCAATGCCGAATACAAGAAAGAAAAAATAGCTTGCGGTAAAAACGAAAAAAATTAAAAAGACAACGATAGAAATTCGAACTCTAAGATTTTTACATATAAAATGCGAAAGAGTTTTTCTCAATCTTCCGAAAATTTGTTGTGGGTTGAATGGGAATAACATGCTAATTTTCTTTTCAAGTTATTTGTTACAAGAAAGATATCACTAATGACCACATTGGGGCCTCACAGTTTCCATGAGAGATCTGATCTCTGTTGTTTTCAACTTTATCTCCTTCTCAATCGCTATGGCTCTTAGAGGAAATTGGATCCAGGTTGGTTTTCCAAACCAATGGATCATAACTTATGGCGACAGCCGAACCACGGTTAGTCACCCCCGCCAATGGATCTATTCTTCTCTTCCGCGAGTGAGTAGGCGGGTACACTGAACACCAACTCAAACTTAGTGAAGAAAGGGATAAGCAACGACACCTGTAAACTCAGATAACCTTGTGGCGTAGCGTCGAATCTACTTTACCCTACGCTACCATCTTTACTCCTTGTGATTCAACCACGGCGGATATTTAGTCAATTGCGGTTACGCTTACACCAAGAACTCATATTCTATAGCATCAAGACCTGATTCAATTACAACACTTACTAAAATAAGAAGAGCATGAACTCATTCTCAAGCACTTGCAGTGGCTGACTTTTTTTCTTAGGATATTTAGTAAGGCTAGGTTCAATAGAGACAATCCATTTCTTCATAGTAGCTGCCCAACGGGAAAACTCTTTCAATCAAACAAGTAAGCCAAGCAAGGCAAATGGCCAATCGATTTGCCGATCCAACTACGAACAAAACACCACGCCCACATGCCTGGCCAAACCGAGCCGCCAAGGTCGCAAGCGACATACAGGCAGATTCCCAGACTGAAGAAGCAGTGGCTACCATTGCTGAAATCCAGTATCAGGAACAGCCTCAAGCTGGTGGCCCAGCCCAAGAAGCTGATGTTGAGCCCGTAGAGACTGGAGCCAAGCCTGGAAGGGAGAACCAAGGAACTCAAACTGCGGAGCAGCAACTTGTGATCCATTCGGTTAACCACGTGTTCTTTTTACTCTCGAAAATGGTGCCTTTAAAAGCAAACTAAGAGTAGGGAAGGAATTATGGCCGACATAAGCTCACCAATTACGATGCGTGACAGACGCATCTTTTTTTTTGCAAATGATCTAGGCATTTTCCTATGGGTTGGGAAGGCTTCCACTAGGGAAGGGCACATGCTCTCCAATTTCTATTCTTTGTTATATGTATCGAACTTATCTGTTCCAAACCCGAGAGTCATTTTTTCGATTCAGTAGACTAAGAATCCCCTTTTAGGAGTATACCGGGGCAATTCTTCTAAGAAATAAGAAAAGTAGGGCAATAGTTGACTCTTCACATTTACGCCTGTCACGACCCAAAATCCGGTCGTGATGGCGCCCAACAATCAATCTAGGCCAGCCAGACCAACAATTTAATTATCACAAAAATACCAGTCCCCAAATGGACAACCCCAAAAGAATATTCGAGTTTAAGAACTCCAATAATAATAATAATGAACAAAAGTACTGACACTCCCAAAGATCCGGAGTCACAAGTCTAGAGCCTCTAACAAAACCCAACAGGAATAGAGAGTACTGTATAGAAATACTCAAGTCCGAATACAAAATACAAAATAACAACTGGAAAGGAGAGGAGAAGCTAGGTTCTGCGAACGTAGGCAGCTACCTCAGCAACTCGATATGACACTGCAAACGCTGGAAATGCCTGTCTACTGCTCCTGAGTACCTGAGTCTGCACACAAAAGGTGCAGGGAGTAGGGGTGAGTACTAAGTACTCAGTGAGTAACAAATATATATAAGTAGCTGACAGCAAGAAATCCACAAAATACCACAATATGAAGCTACACTACAGTCCGAATCTCCTACGAACTAGCAGCAACAATACAATACAGCTACCACAGAGTAATTCAACAAATATAGATGCAATGCAATGCACATAACCGCTACGGCGTGTAGCCCGATCCAATTTAACGTCGACAACGCTCACTGGGGGTGTGTACAGACTCCGGAGGGGCTCCTACAGCCCAAGCGCAATACTGCTGCGGCGTGCAGCCCGATCCTCATATCAACCACTGCGGCGTGCAGCCCGATCCCATGCTCAGTCCACAATAAGCAAATAAGTCACAAAACAATTCATTTTTCTTACTTCTAGTTCTCAATTCATAATTTATGAAAAATACTTTAACTTTATTAAATTTGCAAAAGCCGGTGACTTAGCATTTCAAAAGGTGATTTCAATTTCAAGGACTGAGATCAGTGATTTAAGCAATTATAGCTATCACATAAATATTGTCCTCTAAGGACACTGCAGGTCGGCACAAGGCCCCAAACAAAGCTTACAGCCCACAACTATATCAAATATAGTGTATTTCCAACACTAACAACATATTATTCACATCCGGGATGGACCAAGTCTCAATCCCTAGTCACAATCAATCCCGCACCTGCCACGGTGTGCGAGCCACGCCCTACTAGCGTTACAATGTGCTAAGCCGGGGTTTCGAACCCTCCAGGCTACCATATACACAAACTACTCACCTCTAGCCAGCCGTAGACTCGTCCGCGATGCCTTTTCCTTTGAAATTCGCTGCCTCGTGTGTAGAATCTAGTCAAATAACAATAATTATATCAAATACGGGTCAAAAAATCATAACCCACTTCAATTTACAAGAAATTCTCATGAATACACCAAGTTGGTAAAACCTGACCCCGGGCCCACTGCTCGGAATATTTCAAAATTAGAACCAACGCGACCCTCATCTCGCCACGAGTCCGTGCATATAAAATTTATCAAAATCGAAGTTCAAATGGCCTTCCAAATCCAAAAATCCCGTTTTCAATATTTGGGCCACATTTCTTCAAGATTTCAACCCAATTTCATGAAGATTGATGTTAATACCACCATAAAATGATGTTTTTGAGTCAAGAATCTTACCTCCGACGAATACCCGATGACTTCTCAGTGATTTCCTCGAGTTTTCTTCTCTCTAGGGCTCAAAATTATGTTTTGGGGGTGTAAACCCGTAACCCTTCTGCTTCTGGATTTTATTCACTGCCAGAGCTTTTTGCTCTTCGCGTTCGCGTGAGATACCACGCGTTTGCGATGAACAGCCCTCACTTATCCTTCGCGAATGCGACGCCTTCCACGCGTTCACGATGCCCAACTTCCAGCTACCCTTCGCGAACGCGACTCCATTCACCCGTTCGCGATGTTCAAACTCCCAGTGCCCAAAATCCTTCTACGCGTTCGCGATACTCCTCCCGCGAACGCGAAGCCTTAACCTCACACACCAACGCGAACGCGACTGCTGGAATGCGAAAGCGATGCACACGATCCCTGGCCTACGCGAATGCGGCTCCCCTTCCCGCGAACGCGATGTACTGATAAGCTTGGCCTTCGCGAACGCGGCCCTTGCCACGCGAACGCGAAGGCTTAAAGGCCTGGGCAGAACCTGCAGTTTTTCTGCAGATTTTTGCCAAGTCCAAATGCCCGGTTGATGGTCCAAAATCATCCCGAGGCCCCCGGGACCCCAACAAAAACCACCAACGTACTCCAAAACATGATACGGACTTGTTCCAATCATAAAAACACCATACTAAACATCAAAATCTCCATTTACTCACGAATTCAAGCCTAAGTTTCTTCAAAACTTTCAAAACTAACATTCAATCCAAAACCCGATCAAACGATGTCCGAATGACCTGAAAATTTGCAGACACATCCAAACTCACATAACGAAGCTACAGAAATTGTCGGAATTCCATTCCGACCCTCGGATCAAAATATCCCCTACCATCCGGTTTTCGCCAAAATTCAACCTTCGCCAATTCAAGCCTAAAACTACACCGGACCTCCGAATTCAATTCCGATTGCTCTCCTAAGTCATAAATGATCCCCCGAAACTAGTCGAATCATCAGAATCCGGTTCCGAGCACTCTAACTCAATAGTCAACTCTTGGTTGACTTCCCATATTCAAGCTTCCTTCAAACATACTATTTGCTTCATTTCCAATCCAAATCACTCCTAATTCACCCGATATATTCTAATACTATTATAAAAGCATAAGATATGTAATTTCAAGGTAACGGGGTGGTAATTCCCGTAACGACGGGCCGGGTCGTTACATTCTCCCCAACTTAAACAAACGCTCGTCCGCGAGCGGGTTAAGAAACATACCAGGAGTATCAAACAAGTGTGGATATCTGCTCCGCATCTCCTGCTCGGTCTCCCAAGTTGCTTCCTCCACGGGACGACCTCTCCACTGCACTTTCACCGAAGCTATGTCCTTGGATCTCAGCTTACGAACCTGTCGACCCAAAATGGCTACTAGTTCCACATCATAAGTCAAGTCTTCATCTAGCTGTATCGTGTTGAAGTCCAACACATGAGACGGGTCTCCGACGTACTTCCGGAGCATAGATACATGGAACACCGGGTGAACTCCCGACAAACCGGGTGGCAAAGCAAGCATATAAGCCACCTCCCCAACTTTCCTAAGCACCTCAAAAGGTCCAATAAACCTTGGGCTCAACTTCCCTTTCTTTCCAAACCTCATAACACCCTTCATAGGCGAAACCTTCAACAACACCTTCTCACCTACTGAATAAGACACATCTCGGACCTTCCGGTCTGCATAACTCTTCTGACGCGACTGAGCCGTGCGTAGTCTCTCCTGAATCACCTTCACCTTGTCTAAGGCATCTTGGACTAACTCTGTCCCTAACAACCTAGCCTCGCCGGGCTCGAACCAACCAACTGGAGATCTACACCGCCTCCCATATAAAGCTTCATACGGTGCCATCTGAATGCTGGACTGATAGCTATTATTATAAGAAAACTCCGCAAGAGGCAAATAATCAGCCCATGAACCACCAAAATCAATGACACAAGCACGCAACATATCCTCTAATATCTGAATAGTACGCTCAGACTGCCCATCCGTCTGTGGATGAAATGTTGTGCTCAATTCTACCTGTGAACCCAATTCTCGCTGAAATGTCCTCCAGAACTGAGAAGTGAACTGGGTACATCTGTCTGATATAATAGAAATGGGAACTCCATGCAATCTCACTATCTCACGGATGAATATCTCTGCCAACCGCTCTGAGGAATAAGTAGTACACACTGGGATGAAGTGAGCCGACTTGGTCAACCTATCCACCACCACCCAAACTGAATCAAACTTCCTCGTTGTCCGAGGGAGTCCACTAACAAAGTCCATAGTTATTCTTTCCCACTTCCACTCCGGAATATCAATACGGTGGAATACACCACCAGGTCTCCTGATGCTCATACTTGACCTGCTGACGGTTTAGACACCGAGCCACATGGCTCACAATATCTTTCTTCATCTTTCTCCACCGTAATGCTGCTTCAAATCCCGATACATCTTCGCGGCTCCTGGATGAATAGAATACCGCGAGCTGTGGGCCTCCTCCAATATCAATTCACGAAGGCCGTCAACATTGGGCACGCATATCCGGCCCTGCATCCGCAATACACCATCACTATCAATAGTGACATCTCTGGCATCATCATGCTGAACTCTGTCCTTAAGGACAAGTAAGTGTGGATCATCATACTGGCGCTCTCGAATACGATCATATAAAGAAGAACGAGCTACTACACAAGCCATCACCCGACCGGGCTCAGAAATATCCAGCCTTACCATCTGATTAGCTAACGCCTGAACATCAACTGCTAGGGGTCTCTCCCCAACTGGAATATACGCCAAACTGCCCATACTAATAGCCTTCCGGCTCAATGCATCAGCCACTACATTGGCTTTCCCGGGATGGTACAAGATAGTAATATCATAGTCTTTAAGCAATTCGAGCCATCTCCGCTGCCTCAAATTTAGATCTTTCTGCTTAAACAAATGCTGAAGGCTGCGGTGGTCCGTATATACATCACAAGATACACCATATAGGTAATGCCTCCAAATCTTCAAGGCATGAACAATAGCAGCTAACTCCAAATCATGAACAGGGTAGTTCTTCTCGTGGGGCTTTAGCTGACGAGAAGCATATGCAATAACTCTGCCCTCCTGCATCAACACACAACCGAGTCCAACTCTGGAAGCATCACAATACACCGTATATGACCCTGAGGCTGATGGCAACACAAGTACTGGAGCTGTGGTCAAAGCCTCTTTGAGCTTCTGGAAGCTCTCCTCACATTCATCGGACCACACAAATGGAGCATTCTTCTGTGTCAACTTAGTCAACGGTGAAGCAATAGATGAGAAACCCTAAACAAACCGGCGATAATAGCCTGCCAAGCCAAGAAAACTCCGAATCTCTGTAGCTGAGGAAGGTCTGGGCCAATTCTGCACTGCCTCAACCTTCTGGGGATCAACCCGAATACCATCACTGGACACTACATGTCCCAGAAAACCCACAGTATCAAGCCAGAACTCACACTTAGTGAATTTTGCATAGAGCTTCTCTTCTCTCAACCTCTGCAATACCACCCTCAAATGCTGTGCATGCTCCTCCTGGCTGCGTGAATATACCAGAATATCATCAATAAACACAATCACAAAAGAATCAAGGTATAGCCGAAATACACTATTCATCAAGTGCATGAATGCAGCTGGGGCATTAGTCAGCCCGAAAGACATCACTAGGAACTCGTAGTGCCCATATCGCGTCCCGAACGCTGTCTTCATAATATCCGAGTCCCTGGTCTTCAACTGATGGTAGCCCGATCAAAGATCAATCTTAGAAAATACACTAGCTCCTTGGAGCTGATCAAATAGGTCCTCAATACGAGGCAATGGGTACTTATTCTTCACTGTTACCTTGTTCAGCTGCCCGTAATCAATGCACATTCTCATTGTGCCATCTTTCTTCTTCACGAACAACACCGGTGCACCCCAAGGTGACACACTCGGACGAATGAAACCCTTATCTAATAGCTCTTGAAGCTGTTCTTTCAATTCTTTTAACTCCGCTGGTGCCATGCGATAGGGAGGAATAGAAATGGGCTGAGTGCCCGGCACCAAGTCAATTCCAAAGTCAATATCTCGGTCAGGCGGCATGCCTGGTAGGTCTGCTGGAAATACATCCGGAAACTCCCTCACAATGGGGACCGAATCAAGATTGGGTGTCTCGGCCTCAACCTTTCTAATGAAGGCCAAATAAGATAAACAACCCTTGCCAATCATTCGTTGGGCCTTTATATAAGAAATCACCCTGTCGGACACATAATCGGTCAAGCCACGCCACTCGATCCTCGGATTACCTGGAATAGCTAGTGTGACTGTCTTGGCATGACAGTCCAGAATCGCATGGTAAGGAGATAGCCAATCCATGCCTAGAATTACATCGAAATCTACCATGCCCGGTAGTAATAGATCAACTCGGGTCTCCAGACCCCCAATAGTATTAATACAGGATCGATATACCTGATCCACAACAACAGTATCCCCCACTGGGTAGACACATGTACGGGCAAAGCAAGAATACCAAGGGTCATACCCAAATGATGTGCAAAATAAGTAGAGACATAAGAATAGGTGGATCCGGGATCAAATAAGACAGAAGCATCCCTGTGGCGGACTGAGATAATACCTGAAATAACCGCATCTGAAGCACTAGCATCCTTCCTATCCGGAAGCGCATAGAAACGAGCCTGGCCTCCACCAGTACGATCCTCGCCCCTGGGGCAACCTCTGGATACCTGGCCACCAGTCCTAGCTGACTGTGCTGGCGCTGAAGAAACAGGAGTAGAAGACGAAGGCTGATCCCTCCGTTGAGACCGCTTACGCAGCCACTGAGGACACTCTCTCCTGATATGGCCCAAATCACCGCACTCGAAACAACGGCCTGAAGATGGGAGAAGGGGCTGCTGAGGACCCCTCACTACCGATGAATCCTGTGCTGAGGAAACAGGAGCGAGCTCCGAGCTGGAAGAGCACTTAGTGCCAGGCTGACTCTGCCGACGGTTCTGCTGACCCGATAACCCTGATGGCCCTACCGACCACGATCCGATGAAACCCCGCTGGACTCGGCACGTCCAGACTGATGAGACTTGAAAGAGCGACCGCTGCTATGCTGAAATTGGCCCCTAGACGGAGCACCGCTGTAGCTGCTAGTACCACGAGGCTTCTTAGCCTCTCTCTCCTCCAGCTCTCTGCGGCGAGCTGTCTCAATATGACGGGCAGCATCAACCACCTCCTCAAAGGTAACTGCCGAAACTCTCTCCCTGGTCATCAATATGCGGATGGGATAAATAAGGCCATCAATAAATCTCCGAATCCTCTCTCTGTATGTAGGAACCATCCACATGGCATGACGGGCCAACTGTGTGAATCTCATCTCGTACTGATTAACCGTCATATCTCCCTGCTTCAACCACTCGAACTGACGTCGCAGCTCCTCTCTCTAAGACCGAGGCACGTACTTCTCCAAAAATACCATGGAGAACTGCTGCCAAGTGAGGGGCACTACCCCAGCGGGCCTACGCCTCTCGAAATCCTCCCACCACTGAAATGCTGCACCTGTGAACTGAAAAGTGGTGAATGAAACACCGCTGGACTCTAGAATACCCGCGGTGCGAAGCATGCGCTGACATCTGTCAAGAAAGCCCTGGGCGTCCTCGCCCTCAGCACCACTGAATGTCGGAGGCTCTGTAGCCTCTCAAATCTCTCCAAACGACGTTGCTCATCGTCGGGCATAGCTGGAACCATATAAGTAGGAGCTGGTGCAACGGGCGCAACTGGCTGGACTGGCTCGGGTGTGTGAGCCACGGGGGTCCGATTCCCTCCCCCTGCCTGTGAAGAAGATACTGCAGCAGTAGCTGCAACTACCTGTGCCAAGCCTGTGCACACTGATAAGATCTGAGCCAAGGTCTCCTGAAGACCCGGTATCTCCTGAAGACCCGGTATCACAATAGGCACTGCCGGTGCCTGAACCTGAGCTGCCGGAGCGTTCACCGCTGGAATCTGGTCCAGAGTCTGATCGGCTGGTGGGTCAGCAGGTGCCGGCACTGCTGCCCTACCTCTACCACGACCACGGCCTCTGGGTGCCAATGGTGGTCGTCCGCCACGTCCGTTAGCTCGTGTTCTCGCCATCTGCGAGAGAATAGAATATGGAAAGATTTAATTTCATGATAACACAAATCGCACGATATGAATCCAAGAAAATGAGGTTTTTCCTAAAGTTTTTGTAGCCCTCCGAGGATAGATACGGACGTCTATGTACCGATCCGCGAAAGCCTACTAAACCGGCTCATGACTCGCGAGTCCTAGTAAACCTAGGCTCTGATACCAACTTGTCACGACCCAAAATCCGGTCGTGATGGCGCCCAACAATCAAGCTAGGCCAGCCAGACCAACAATTTAATTATCACAAAAATACCAGTCCCCAAATGGACAACCCCAAAAGAATATTCGAGTTTAAGAACTCCAATAATAATAATAATGAACAAAAGTACTGACAGTCCCAAAGATCCGGAGTCACAAGTCTAGAGCCTCTAACAAAACCCAACAGGAATAGACAGTAATGCATAGAAATACTCAAGTCTAAATACAAAATACAAAATAACAACTGGAAAGGAGAGGAGAAGCTAGGTTCTGCGAATGTAGGCAGCTACCTCAACAAGTCTGATAACTCTGTAAAACGAGACTCCTCAGCTAAACCTCCAGCGTACATGAATCCGCACACAAAGGTGCGGGGAGTAGGGGTGAGTACTAAGTACTCAGTGAGTAAAAAGTATATAAAATGTCTGAAGGTAAGAAATTCACGAAAATACCACAATATGAAGCTACACTACAGTCTGAATCTCCTACGAACTAGCAGCAACAATACAATACAGCTACCACAGAGTAATTCAACAAATAAAGATGCAATGCAATGCACATTACCGCTACGGCGTGTAGCCCGATACAATTTAACGTCGACGACGCTCACTGGGGGTGTGTACAGACTCCGGAGGGGCTCCTACAGCCCAAGCGCAATACTGCTGCGGCGTGCAGCCCGATCCTCATATCAACGACTACGGCGTGCAGCCCGATCCCATGCTCAGTCCACAATAAGCAAATAAGTCACAAAACAGTTCATTTTTCTTACTTCCAGTTCTCAATTCATAATTTATGAAAAATACTTTAACTTTATTAAATTTGCAAAAGCCGGTGACTTAGCATTTCAAAATGTGATTTCAATTTCCAGGACTGAGATCAGTGATTTAAGCAATTATAGCTATCACATAAATATTGTCCTCTAAGGACACTGCAGGTCGGTACAAGGCCCCAAACAAAGCTTACATCCCACAACTATATCAAATACAGTGTATTTCCAACACGAACAACATATTATTCACATCCGGGATGGACCAAGTCTCAATCCCTAGTCACAATCAATCCCGCACCTGCCACGGTGTGCGAGCCACGCCCTACTAGCGTCACAATGTGCTAAGCCGGGGTTTCGAACCCTCAGGCTACCATATACACAAACTACTCACCTCTAGCCGGCCGTAGACTCGTCCGCGATGCCTATCCTTTGAAATTCGCTGCCTCGTGTGTAGAATCTAGTCAAATAACAATAATTATATCAAATACGGGTCAAAAAATCATAACCCACTTCAATTTACAAGAAATTCTCATAAATACACCAAGTTGGTAAAACCCGACCCCGGGCCCACTACTCGGAAAATTTTGAAATTAGAACCAACGCGACCCTCATCTCGCCACGAGTCCGTGCATATAAAATTTATCAAAATCGGAGTTCAAATGGCCTTCCAAATCCAAAAATCCCGTTTTCAATATTTGGGCCGCATTTCTTCAAGATTTCAACCCAATTTCATGAAGATTGATGTTAATACTACCATAAAATGATGTTTTTGAGTCAAGAATCTTACCTCCGACGAATACCCGATGACTTCTCAGTGATTTTCTCGAGTTTTCTTCTCTCTACGGCTCAACATTATGTTTTGGGGGTGTAAACCCGTAACCCCTCTGCTTCTGGATTTTATTCACTGCCAGAGCTTTTTGCTCTTCGCGTTCGCGTGAGATACCACGCGTTCGCGATGAACAGCCCTTACTTACCCTTCGCGAACGCGACGCCTTCCACGCGTTCGCGATGCCCAACTTCCAGCTACCCTTCGCGAACGCGACTCCATTCACGCGTTCGCGATGTTCAAACTCCCAGCGCCCAAAATCCTTCTACGCGTTCGCGATACTCTTCCCGCGAACGCGAAGCCTTACCCTCACACACCAACACGAACGCGACTGCTAGAACGCGAACGCGATGCATACGATCCCTGGCCTACACGAACGTGGCTCCCCTTCCCGTGAACGCGATGCACTGATAAGTTTGGCCTTCGCGAACGCGGCCCTTGCCATGCGAACATGAAGGCTTAAAGGCCTGGGCAGAACCTGCAGTTTTTCTGCAGATTTTTGCCAAGTCCAAATGCCCTGTTGATGTTCCGAAATCATCCCGAGGCCCCCGGGACCCCAACGAAAACCACCAACGTACTCCAAAACATGATACGGACTTGTTCCAATCATAAAAACACCATACTAAACATCAAAATCTCCATTTACTCACGAATTCAAGCCTAAGTTTCTTCAAAACTTTCAAAACTAACATTCAATCCAAAACTCGATCAAACGATGTTCGAATGACCTGAAAATTTGCAGACACATCCAAAATCACATAACGAAAATACAAAAATTGTCGGAATTCCATTCCGACCCCCGGATCAAAATATCACCTACCATTCGGTTTTCGCCAAAATTCAACCTTCGCCAATTCAAGCCTAAAACTACACAAGGACCTCCGAATTCAATTCCGATTGCTCTCCTAAGTCATAAATGATCCCCCGGAACTAGTCGAATCATCAGAATCTGGTTCCGAGCACTCTAACTCAATAGTCAACTCTTGGTTGACTTCTCATATTCAAGCTTCCTTCAAACATACTATTTGCTTCATTTCCAATCCAAATCATTCCTAATTCACCCGATATATTCTAATAATATCATAAAAGCATAAGATATGTAATTGCAAGGTAACGGGGTGGTAATTCCCGTAACGACGGGCCGGGTCGTTACAACGCCATCTCATCTTTCATTGAAAATATCTTCAATAAAATGATAAAAAACCGTTTACTTATCCCTTCCTCTCCTCTCTTTAAACTGAGAAAGAAGAAAGAAGGAACGAGTCTTGCAGATACGCTGCTTCAGATTCATCGAGCTGGGTGCTGCTTGCTTCTCCTAGTTTTGTGTGTCTTTTTCGGCGATCTCAATGTATTTCAGATTCTACTTTCATCTGAAGATGAATGAGACATCATTAGCTCACTTGTCTTGGTTTAGTCTTTCGACCCTAAAAGCGTAGAATAGACTCATTTGATGTAGGGATCGGGGAATGAGCTTCACAAGAAAGAGTAGAGGCGAATGGTTCGAAAGTAGACTCTAGTGGTTCAAATCATGTATTAAGCCAACCCATTCTTTTCTACCTATTCTTAATATCAGTAAAGAGGTGCCTCGGGCACTTTTCCAAGTGGCAGTGGGTATTGAGAAGTAGGTAGAGAAGTAAGGAAAGATCCCTTTAAAAGCCGCAAGCAAGTTGCATATCTTTCTTCTCTATTCAAAGATGGGGCTGATGGGCCCCTGCTGAGATTCCTTCCTCGTGTCATCTAGGAGTGAATAGGGCTTACGGAACAACAATTGAATATCGACTTTTTTTAAGCGAGTTGACTTGAGGACCTCTTTTTTACTATGTATAAAAAAGACTCCATCGTATTAAAGTGGGTTTGGCTGCTAGTAACTAAGGAGGTCATCTGCTCACCAATTAGGATACGAGACTCTCTCTTCTATATTTGTGTCTTCCTTCCTATTGTATCTTCATAGTAGATCGCTCAGCCGAATTCTACTTAAAGAAATGAGGGGCATAAGTTCTACAAAATGTGTATGTTAAGTTAAGCATGACGAATGGTTCCTTGCTTCAAACATGACTAGATTGAAGGTATTTTTCCAATAACATTTCAATAAGACAAAGGCAATAGGCGTCACTGAACTAGGTACTTTCCGACCAACTGGCCAAACGAAAAATGGGAATGAGCAACTCCAACCAGCTTTTTTGAAGATGTCTGATGCGGTTGTTTCCTATGGTTTACGGGCGAGAGAAAAGATCATCACATCAAGTCAATATCAATAGAAAGACGTGCTTCGAACTAATTATGTCTGAGCCTTGAATGAACTACATTCTCTTCGATCCCTTTCTGGAACCAGCCCTACACCTCTTATTTTGAATGTTTTTCGGGGCTACTTTTTCAGTCGCAGGTGCTGCTACAACTAATTGGTTCTTCAGTTGATTGGTGAACAAAGGAATTTAGTACAGAATAGTAAAGAATATAAGAACATGACTGTCGACAACTTTTAAAATAAAAAAGGAGTGAATAGGGCTTATGGATCATCAACACACCGGCTAAGAAAAAGTACGTAAGGGATACACCTTCGAATTCGCATGTCTAAAGCACAAGAGATTTGTTCAAATTTTGTGGAATGAGATACTTCACCAAGGAAGTAGCGCCTCAACATTACCTTTAAGGTTTCGATTTTAAGGCTTTAGGTCTAGCAGAGGTAAAATCCTTTGATAAGAGCTTCCGATAATATTTGAGTTCTCGTGCCTGTCCTGGTTTCTGATAGAGAACCGAGAATTTTAGTAGTTTCCGCGAATAATAATGATTCTACTGTGGCATAGCTCTAGACATGGGCTTCTTCCCTTCATTATATGGCTAGCCGGATGTTTAGCAATAGGGTACCATTACTTAAGTATCTCGGCACTTGGGCATAGTATAAGTTTGCCACTTAATCCACTATTAATGTATCAATGGTGGTGGTCCTTCTGGCAAGAAGAATATGAATTGGATAGTCATAGACTGGGTTTACCACTAAATCCTCTAGTAACGGCATGCTAGCTAGAAGCATAGGAATTTGTAAGGTTTGTTTGTATTATATGTTGCTATTACCAACAGGGTTTTCCGCGAATGTAAGTTGTTTGACAGCTTTACGCGAATCCACACTATGTAACTTTACACATGTGGACTCCATGCTTTATTACTGAAATTTTATTCAGGAACCTCCTATAACCATATTATCCCCATCCCTGATGATGAAATGGATATTTTAGCTAATGATGTGCCACCTTTTGACCATTGAGTATCAGCATTCAATTAGAAACGTCAAAAGAAGAAATTAGAGCATTAATATCATCCACAATGTGCCCAATGCAAGGCTCGGGTCCTGTTGGAACATGGCCCCCATATTGCACTGCCTGTCTCCACTTCTATTCGGTAAAAGAAAGCTTCCAATGCTAGCCTAATTCAATTGTAGACAGCCCAATCTTCGACAACTCCACCATTAGTGGCGTGGAAATGACTCTTTGACATAGCTGAAAAGATGGTACCAATTCAGTCCCTTAGTCTGGAATTTAATCCAGATGCCTTAATCTCCTTTCAAAGAGCTATATCACAATTGACTTCAAAGCAGTCATTCGAGGCAATAGGGAAACTATAGCTTATCGCTTATCACTTATATATGTCTGTCCTAATAGTGAGCTCCTTTCCGTAGAGTCAAGTGGCTTTTAGCTCCTACGGATGACTTTTTATCTTACGACACGGAATGATAATTGATTGAGTGCACTTTCCTTTCTCAATGGCACAGCAAAAGCACCATATTTCGGGTTTGGATATCATAGGAAATGGGGCACTATAGAAAGGTTTTCCAAGTGAACACCCGATGCTACGTCAAAAACATGAATTTTAGCTGTCGATTGAAGCTACTAAATACTAAATAAAGGAATTCCAACTGGAAAATTCACGAACCAAGGTTCTGCGTATCACATTTTTTCAAGAAGATTGGGACTCTCAAGGAATAGAGCCAATTGTCGTAGTATATACCCTATACCTATAAGGCATCTTCCGGGCCAGAGGCCCCCCTTCTCTTGAGGTAGCATTTAAAAAATGAGTTGAACTGGAATCATCTGTTTAGGAACCTGCTTCAAGTGGAGCTTTCAAAATGCCCTTCGCTAAGGCCAAAGGTTTTTCTATGCTACATGCCCTAGGTCTGACCGCCTACCTTTTGTTTTGACTTTTCTTTAGTTAGGAATGGCTTTTTCTTTAGCGGAAATGGTCGAAACCAAGCAACTAGTCCCCCGGGACTTGAAAAAGAGGTTTCATCTATCAATCGTTGCCCTTATGTTGAGGAGATTTGGAAGCACTTGCTGAAGACCCTCCTAGCCAGTGGATCCCCCTTGCCCTTGCAAGATGAGGCCGAGTAGGTGATGCACCTTTATCCGGGGCATGGTCTCATTAGCTCTATTACGAAACTGCCTTTTTATTGGAAAACCATGTATAATACTTGGAGGGGGAAATACCTGGATTTTCAAGCAATATTATAAAGCCGCAAGGGAGCTTTTTTACCAGATTTACGCATAAATAAAAGGTAGTATTTTAGCTTCCAAGTTGAAGTACTCTAATTCGACCCCTGCCGTGACCAGCAGATATTAGCCAGAAAGGGCTCCTTCCCCTATTTTTGCCATAGAATCATGAAAAAATGGAGTTTTCCTGTAACAATTCTGAAACCAAGAAAGCCTTTATTTCTGCCTATAGAATGATTCTTCCATGACTCTCGCTTGGGTTCTAACATCAAACATCATAGGAGTTCTGACCCACTTGACTTTTTGGTCCGGCCAATTCGAGTGGTAAACGCGGCTTCCAAAGAGGTGGGTAAATAAAATAGGACCGAAAGGGAGGTCTCATTTTCACATTTGATCTTGGAATAAGGGAAAACAAGTATGCCCGCTTACCCTCACTGACAAAGGTAAAAAAGGATGAGGAGCAAAGACACATAGATTGGTATTTTGCATGAGGAGTTTGTTCTGACTCTTTTCGAATCATCATCAGATGAGAGAGAAAGCACCCTTTCCACTCGTTGAGAACGATTTCCTATAGTCTGTCTTTCATTCGATCATGCAAGAAGAGAATCACTTTTTGGTACCGAAAACAAAGGTTCGAAATCCCAATTGAGGCAAAGGTATTGAAGAGTAGATAGACCCGGAAGATTCCAACCTTCTTGATTGAGCCAGGTTAGGTAACTTCAATTGCTTAAGCCCTTACTGCGGTAGAGTAGAACACTTTAGTTGGCAAGGTTATATGGTCTATAATTTTGCCACCTGTGAAAGAAATGTTTCCAAAGATCATATGAATGGTATTTCCACCGATTGAGGAGAAAGAGCCAGCCGTAGTCCCACTAATCTATTGTAATAAAGGCCAATGGAACATGCTTATACTCGGTCAGGAGGGATTTAGGCTCTCTCACTGCTTCTTTCATTCCATCTCCTCTCCTCTTCGTCAAGTTCTACAAGACTTGAAGACATGTGCCTAAGGAAAGCGATTGGGCAAAGAAGGTTCACAATGCAATTGAGCTAAAGTAGGAAAAAAAGATCCCACTTTCACAAACTATGCTTGATCATAGGGATTTTTACTATGGATACATAACCCTTTAGACATGATATTAATGAACCAAAGTTGTACAACCTTGTTCAGTTACTTTTAGCAATCTCTTATCTTCTATTAGCATTAACTGGCAGAAGCACTACAGACTACGAATGGAATACTGTTGCATTGAGATGCTGTCTCTTGACCATCTGGAGTAGTTAAATAGAAATATATTCCTCACCCTAGAAATAGCCCGCACCAAAAAGAAGTAGTTCGTTGCCCAGGGAGGGGTTCAATTGGTAGATTAGTCCTACGGATAGGTCGCCATGTGGTCTCCTTTTGGGATTGCTCGGTTATTAGTCGAGGAGATTGTCCCTTTCTTGAGTGATTATGCATTTTTCGGTTTACATAAGTATTCATTTTCGAGAGAAGTTGGGGGAAGAGTGCATTTCCATCGCGAAAGATTCAATCCAACCACAGGTTCCCCTATGGCTACCTTGTTACGACTTCACCCCAGTCAAAGATTCCTTCCTTCGTAGATCTCCGGATTTCACCCCGACCCAAGAATTTTTTGAATATCGGTAGACTCGCACCCGCGTGCTACAAGATCGAGATTAACTTGATCAATGAACTCGATCTCCTTTATGTCTTTCTCTACCGGGCCCCATTCAGGGTTTTTATCTAGCGTGTCTCGCTTCTCGGAAAATAAATCCAAAAAGTCCTCGGTAGCAACGATAATCCAAGTTGGCCCAATGAGAAGAGACCTGCCCTTCCACTCTCTCTCATTTATTCAGTGAAAAAAACTTGATTACGGGGGCCCTTCATTTCAGAGGTAGCGAATCGACTTTGTTATGTTTTTTGGGGGGATCACTCGCATGACCAAGTTCATAGTGAAACATACTTCGATAGTCAATATGCATAAAATAGTAATGAATTCTCATTCTTTCCAATTCCAATTGGTGATATTAAATTTTATCCTTTTTGTGCAACCCGCGGATTTCCGCTCTTCAATTAAAGCTGCAAGCATCTTTTTGAGATCTTCCATGGAAGACTCCCAATCTTTTTGCCGTCCACAAAATAATTTCTCTCGAATGACTTTTGGAAAATCCCATTCATCGTCGGGATAAAGACATTTAATTTTCATGATTATCTCATTTTTTAATGAAAAGTGCCTAATAGTTATCCCTTAACCGGTCTTGCTGCTCCGTGTTGAACTCGTTTAGTGGCTTTCGAATGGAGTCTTCCCTGATTACATTATAAAGTTCTTCCTTTAGTGGCTTTCGAATAGAGTCTTCCCTGATTACGTTATGAAGTTATTCCTTAGGAAGTCGATTTATTAGAGAATCCATTTCCTTCTGCTCAAGTTCAACGTTGAAAAAATCAGAGTCTTGAATTAGAATCTGTTGTTCATATAGTATGTCGGGAAGCTCATTTGGATTTGGAAGAGATGCTTCCCCCTTTTTAGCGGCATTCCTGGGGGCCTAAGGGAAATTCTAGATTTAATGAGTTGTTAGTGCATTCTGCCAGTTGGATCAACCCTGCGAAATACATAGACAAGCAAACAATACACGTGAAAATTGTCCATGTTTTCTCAATCTAAGGTACGCATGAATTTATTAATTTTTTTATCGTAGAAATGATATAAAGTGCGACCCAAGATCCATGATACGAAAACAAAAATCAGAATAACGAAGAAAAAGAAAGCGTGATGTAAGTCTATTATTCCTTGCATCATATCTGCGAACACGAACATCAAACAGGAAATTTTTACTAAGAGTGAGTGTGCAACAAGACCAATCATTTTGTTTGGTTCATTCTTTGACTGCTCTGCTCCTCCCAAACAAAAAGAGTGACTTGTAGGAAATCGCCGGTTGGGTTTGTTTATCCAACCAAGAATGGCATGGGACTTTTGGGCATGGTAACTTAAAACATAGTTAGCGTTAGGGTTTTTATTTATTTCACCAACTCAAGTGTTTTATTTATATAAGATATTATCGTTCCAACTCACAGGTGTAAGCACTATAGTACAGTGTTGATTGGTGTGATTTGGTGTAACTTGGGGGGCCTGGAACCAAAGAAAGACTGTACCCGGCGTCCCTTCCTCTCATCAGGCAGCTATCTCGAGCTCATTGAACACAAACTTTCTTCTTTTTATTTTCGAATCGTCGAAATTCTCTGAATTGTGCCCCTACTGCCATTGGAGCACTCTCTGATACGTGCTCTGGAATTCTCCAATTTAGTGGAGTCGGGCTTACCTTGAAGCGGATTCCAATGTCATAGCTTTTGCCTTCCCTCTATTTTTATTCGGAACCCAGTTTCACCACTCTATCTCACTATGGCCACCCTGCTGGAGAAGATTACTAGACCGCTTTCTCCAGTATTACTACCATGTTTTGTTGTGCCAAAAGGAAGTAAAAGGGTACTTTTCTGTTTTTAGTTTTTTTTCCTGTGATGTGTACCTCTGTCTTTGAAGAAAGAGAGGAGGGGGACAAGTTTAGGAGTCTAACTATTGAGATTCATTCATTCATAAGGGTGTATGATAAGAAAAAGTAGTCTTACTTCTTCAAGAAAGAAAAGCAGCATTTTACAAACTACTTTGATTCATTAAGATGAAAACTTCACACAGGAAGTGTATCTCACGTATATTTTTTAGTCTATTATTTATGAGTTTTTGGGCCTCCACGTCTTTGTCTATGTGTGGTTTCTGAGCTAGGAGCGCTTGGAATTTATGTCTTACTCATTAATATACTATCAAAAAAGTGGCTCTCCTTCTCTTATGACAGATAGGCGCTCTCTCTACAGCTAATTCTCTTTAACAATAAAGGCATTCCCTGATCGTAGACCATCATTTATCCTTTCTTATCTTTACTTTCTAAGTGAAGTCCTTTCATGCACGAGGAACTATCTGAAAGTGAAAGGCATCATTGGTAGGCGCAGTGAAGCGACAATCAGGGGAATTCGGTAAATGATATCCGTATAATGAATACCTTTTCTAAAGCCATACCGCGAATCTCTTGTCTTCTGGTAAAGGGTTAGAATCAATCCACAAATGACTTACTTCTTCAAGTTAGATTCCTTCCATCAGTCGCATCTACCCTGTCTCAATCGGCCGAGCTGTATCGGTCAACTATAGGAAACTGAGCAATAGCTCTTCTTTCTCTTGGTAAAGGTTAACGGTCCTGTTCAAGCCTTGGTGCATAACGGGAGGCTAGCTCAGTATATTACCTTTCCCGTAGTTTTTTAATTTAAGAGTTTCTTATTTTATGATATTACCTTCGGTCGATAGAGTAAGTACCCATTTCATTTTTACTTGCTTTCATTCTGTTATGAGAGAGAGCTACTATACATCTATTCTCTTTAGACAAATGATTGTCCGCTGGAAAAATACAGAGTAGGATTCATCCGTGTGGTGAATGAAAAAACATTCATTGAATGAGTTGACGCTAAACCTCCTGCTCTTTAAGAGAGTCAAGACTGTATGCATTACTAGATTAATTAGAATTAATAGTAATAGAAACTAGGGTCCACGTGGACTATTCAGAGGAGGTATGCTAATCAATGATCTACGGATGTAGCTAGTGTTACTGAAGCTTTTGAAAGATATTCTATTTGCTTAACTATCTCTAAACCTTCCCACTGGATAAAGGAATTGAATTTCAAATACAAGTAGTCGTCTACACTCAAAAGCTTTCTTGTCTTCTCTTAAGAACATTTAGTTTGGCCTAAGATTTTATAAGTCTGATGCATCACTTACTTTTCATCATCGTGGGTCCATTAACATTTTACTACCTATTTATGTGGTTCATATCTTGATCATTAGCATAATCAATCAGCCCTTGAGGATGCAGCTTCTACGGATTGAGGTTATTCCCCGCTAGAATGGGCCAGGTGGGATGGGGGAGCGGTCGAGCGTTCAAAGGCACAAGTCGAGCAAGGTATCTGAACTGAAATGTAAAAAAGCGTGGAAAAGAAAAGGTTGGCTTTTCTTTTTGCTAACGATTCCGAAGATTTTATCATAGAACATCGAATTCTTGGTGGGGCTTTCCTTGATCGCTTCCTTGCCTCATCTCCCTAATCTATCCTATAAATAACAAGGCCCTTGCGCAGGTGGTTAGCAACCGAAGACAAGATTCGAGCAGCGTTCAGCCATTTGACTGTAAGGAGAGGGGCTTTTTCAAAAGGCTAGAAACTTATACGTATAAAGATATAGTTGGTGTGCGTAAGGGGTGTAGGTATACCACTTACGAGAAAGAACTCCAAGTCAGTAAAGTAGTTAACCAAATACAAGTAAGAAGTTTGTCAGTCCTTCCTCCGATGCCTCCCGTTCATTCTTCTTCATTTCATCATTTTGTTGTGTTGTTCTGTTCATAGGTCCCAAGCCCTTCTTAGAAAGCCCTCTTCCCTCTCCTTAAATTAAGAAAAAAAGAATGCTGCTTGATTGAACAAACATTGCAAGAACCTTCTAACTGACAGCCCATTCATAATGCCACCCACGCCTTTTTTTCTTTTGAACAAGTCTTCTAAATCCAATTTTTTTTATATTTTGAATTCATAATAATTGGCGGGTTTCATTAACAAAAAGAAAAGCGGAGGCCCCCCATCTGCTAGCATTGTGGTTTTCCATCGATTTTTTTCAATGGCCCATCCTTTCTTTGAACCTTGTCAATGATCGAACTTAGAGATATGAATTGAGTGCCATTTGATGAGTAACTGAGAAAAAAAGAGAGGGATATGGAAAGAATGAAGTAATGAAAGAGGAAGTCATTGCTAGTAGTAACGACTTGTCACGATCCATTGGTTCATATAGAATCCATGTCCTAGGAGTATCAAAAAACATTCTTTTTCGTTAAGCCTATATAATAAAATAGAGTGAAAAGGTCCACCCCGAAACCAAGGGGGTACTAACTAACAACCGATTCCTCTCCGAACCGCAGGAGATAGTTGCCCATCATACAGCTCACCAACTTCACTTGCCTCTATGGGAGGCTCGCTCCGGGCAGGTTCTGATCTATTACAATGCACGGGCTCTACGAAGGAAGGGGTTGGGTTAGGAGCGTTTTCAATATGATTCTTTTCCTGTATTTGTTTGATGAGAAATGTGAGTGTTTTGTCCACTTTCTTCATCCCCCTCTATCAAAATGATCAAAAAGGAAGGCGAGCTTGCTTCTTATTCCCGTGTTTGATCTCTTCAATCTCTGCTTGGCTCGTTGTCACCTATGTTGAAGAAAGGTTTGGAACCCTATAGAGAACGAAGAGGGGCCAAAGATCTTCCTATCAATAATGCTTTTCGAGGCTCCCCCCCGATTATGTAAGGCCCCGTTAGACTGGGCGAAGATGGGGATAAAAAGTAAAGATTAAAGCCCCCTTAGCTCTACCAGGCACTGGACAAGGTTTAGCTCTATAAATGTGTAGAGCCAAGTGTAGTGTGGTGTAGTAGTAGGCACTTTTAGGCCCCTTTCCCGGCTACTGGATCACTCTAGTGCTTCGGGTACTATGGACCCTCTGCCATCCATTGCAGTAGAGCCGTTTCATGAGCTAAGCGTAGTTCTATGAATTAAATGTTGAATTAAATCGTTTCTTTTTCAGATATCAGAATCTAAATCAGATAGGATAGATGGATGGATCTATCTTTCTATTCATATATATTACTAATCAAAATTGATTTTTATAGTGTTGTAGCGTAGGAAGAAGCCCCAAATCCTTGATCTGGCGAGGAAAGACTGTATTGCTTTGGGCCCAGGAAGCGAAGGGAATGAGCTCGGCTGCTTCTCCTCCACACTACTTTTTCTCCATGCCCATTCTGCATGCGTTTCGCGCGCCATTGGCGCTTTGCTCTCCTCTTATTCGTCATTGGACGGTTCGGATGGACATCGCCGTTCTTTCCCAACTAAAATTGAAAGGGCTGTATCACATCGAGATGTCGATTCGTTTTTCGTCCCCAATGAGATGGGGAATTTGTAACCCCCTATTTAGACTTTTGGGCCCTTCATCTTTCTTAATCGAGACCCTGCCCGGCTCGTGTCGTTCCAACAACCGGCGGAGAGCACCTCAGTACACTATCGTGCACAGTAACTGGGAGTCCTATTGCACCTAAGGCCAACTTCAATTCACAAAACCAAAGTTCATCACGTGTAGTCATTGTGGACTCGTACAAGGATACTGAGTAGATGGTTGATGTATCAAACTCGACCCTATCATTCGTAGCATGCATTCCCATCAGTGTCGCAACTGATTTGGTAAGCTTCATGTCCGGTGCATGGAGAACTGCCTTCGGTCCCCCAAACTTACTTACTCGTGGCAACCTTCCGGCTACCCAACGACCTATAACGCTAGTCACTACTCCCACTGGGGCTATTAAGTAAGCCCCACAACCCAAAGCGGCGAAGAACAAACAAAATTTGCTACAAAAGCTGGCTAACGCGGGTATTCCTGCGTATGAGAACATAGTAATGGAGAAGGTAATAGCCAAAATAGGATTCGTTTTGGCTAGAGCGCCCAAATCAGCTATATATTTGACACGGGTTTGCCGTAATGATAAAACTATGGTGAATGCATCTATCGTCATTGATGCATAAATAAAGATAACAATTAGTAGTGATTGAATTCCTTCTATGGTTCCACATGAGAAACCAGTATGAATATAACCTACATATCCAATTGAACTATGAGCTAGAAGTCTTTTTACTTTATTTTGGGCCATGGTGGCCAGTGCTCCTAAGATCATAGAAGCAATGCTGTAACAAAAGAAGATTTGTTGCAATGTAGCTCCATAAGAACCATAAATAGAAACACGTGAAATATTAGCAGAAATAGAGATTTTAGGTGCAATGAAAAGGAATGCTGTAACCGGGGTGGGTGAACCCTCATAGATATCAGGTGCCCACATATATAGAGTCAAATGATATATGGAGTCTGAAGGGTAGGGGGTTTTCTTTGGGGCTCGAAAGATGGAATAGATAGGGCCCCACAAGTCTTGAATTCGCCGCTGGGGAATTCACACAAAAGGGAACGAGGAATTCTCAATGAAAAAAGTGCTCTCTGAACCGAACGTGAAAGTAGTTTTCCATCAGACGACTTTTCCTGTAACTCTACTCTCGACATGGATTATATATCCAAAAAGGTTCGCTCTCAGCCATTCCACACGCTGCCTAGCAGAGAGGTGGTTATCTGAAGCGGACTCTCTCTTTATTGTTGATGCCGAACCTGCTGTGCCCCATTGACTAAGAAGGGGGCGGACACAGCAGCTACATAGACCCTGTAAGGCCCCGTAAAATTTTTGTGCATAAAACCTAGTAGATGTGGTGTCATGGTCCGAACACAGCTTTCCATCCACAGACCGATGGACAGGCCGAGCGGACCATTCAGACGCTTGAAGATATGTTGCGGGCTTGTGTCTTAGATTTTAAAGGTAATTGGGATGAACACTTGCCACTGATAGAATTTGCTTATAATAACAGCTATCATGCTAGCATTCAAATGGCCCCGTTTGAGGCATTGTACGGGAGAAGATGTAGATCGCCAATTGGGTGGTTTGAGGCAGGTGAAGCGGAATTGCTAGGGCCAGATATGGTGTACGAAGCTATGGGAAAGGTCAAGGTTATTCAGGAGAGAATGAAAATAGCACAGAGTCGTCAACAGTCCTATGCAGACGTTCGTCGAAGGGATTTGGAGTTTCAAGTCAATGATTGGGTGTTCTTGAGGGTATCTCGTATGAAGGGAGTCATGCGATTCGGAAAGAAAGGGAAATTGAGTCCTAGGTATGTTGGTCCATATCGGATCATTCAAAGGATTGGTCAAGTTGCTTATAGGCTAGAATTGCCTCTTGAGATGTCATCGGTGCACTCGGTATTCCATGTGTCCATGTTGAAGAAAGTGATTGGAAATCCATCCGCAATCATGTCAGTCGAGGCTATTGAGGTTAATGAAGATTTGTCATATGAAGAAGTTCCAGTTGCCATTCTTGATAGGCAAGTCCGTAAGTTAAGAAATAAGGAAGTTGCCTCTGTTAAAGTATTCTGGCGAAGTCAACAAGTTGAGGAGGCCACATGAGAAGCAGAGAAAGAGATGAAGGAAAAGTACCCCCATTTGTTCGATCAAGCCTAGAAGAAATTAGGTGACCCTCCTACTTCTAGTAACTGTCATCTTGTCCAAGTTGTTTCCCTCTTAGTGTTAGTAAAAGCCTCCTCCATTTTGTAAAGAGTTATGTGTTAAGTAAGCGACTAATAGTAAGTGTAGATTGGTAGTGGTTTGTTTGTGTGTACATGTTGTGTTAAAATGGTTGAATAAGGAAAGGACTCATTGAAGTGACTAGTTATGTGCAATAGTAACAATGTGATAAAATGTGTGCATTTGTTGAGGCAAGAAAGTATATACAAGTTGTGAAAAGTGTTGTATTTGTGTATTGTTGTTTGGTAATATGTTTCGGGGGCCCTCTGTCAGGTGGATATGTCCATAATACAAAGGAAACTCTGGCGAAATTTTTCTAAAATATTAGAGTTAGTCAAAATTTTGATAGCTTGCATATCATGTCTTTCAAAACTCATTTATTTCAAAATCCTCATTCGAGGACGAATGATCTTAAGGGGGATTCTGTAAGGCCCCGTAAAATTTTTGTGCATAAAACCTAGTAGATGTGGTGTCATGGTCCGAATGATGTGTTAGGAATGCGTAGAATTCTTCGCGGCGAGCTTGCGAGCCGCGGTTCGAACCCTTGGTAGTGATTTAAGTTTCAAAAATGTAGAGAAATAATTTTTCCGAAAAAGTGTCAAATATGCGGTCAAGAATGCGACCGCAGAATCAACATGCGGACCGCATTCTGACCGCAAATCGTTCCAGAGAAGTTGCCCAAAATCGTGTCAATAATGCGGTCGAAATTGCGATCGCATAGTGAATCTGCGATCCAATTTGCGACCGCAGATCGGGAATGCGGACCGCATAATGGCCGCATTTCGTAGCAGAGCTGGAGTAATTTTTGAGGCCATTTTGCGGTCACTTTGCGGATCGCATGTGTGTTCTGCGGTCGCATAGTGACCGCATATTTGACCCCGGCCCAGTTTTTGTAACATTTTGACCCGATCTCTTCTTTAATATAACACCTTTCTTCTTCATTCTTATCATATCACCTCACCAAAATTAGAGAGAGAAGAGAGGGTTTTTAGAGAGAGAAATCTTTCATCTTCAAAGATTTGTTTCAACTACTTAATTCCAAGGATTCTAGGGCAAAGATTCAACATCCCCAATCTTTTCAAGGTAAAAACCCTAACTATTTTCTTTGATTTTCAGTTTTAAATTGGGTAAAGAGAGGTTTGCATATAATAGCTTTTGAAAATAGAATTTTTACACTCATGCATGATTATTGATCTTGATTTCTAGTAAAACAAAAGAAGTAAGTAGAAGTAAGAGTCTTCAAGAACAAGGTGGGCAAGAATAGGATATCTTGGGTAAGCATAAAGTAGAAAGTTAACGGAAGAAAAATCATCACCAGGTATGTATGGCTAATTTTGATTCTTGTGAAATCGCCCTTATGTGTAAAATTGTTTGGCATGTGTTGATTTGAGAAATTGTATGTGATTAATTGATGTTGTTGTTGGATATTCAAAGTTGTTGTTGAACTATGAGTGTTGTGGTAAGAAATATGAACCGAAAGGTAAATGAGAGTTGAATTGGGTAAAGAATTTGTGAATAATGATTATGATGGCCTATATGGCACCTTGTGGAAAAGAAATCGAAACACTTGAGAATTGGTTTATTGTGGAAAGAGATGAAACACTTGAATTATGGAAAATTGTTGAATATACATGTGTGAATATTATTGAATGTGGAAACATTGTAACTTGGTTGTGATATTGGCTTGAGAAGTAATTGAGAACATGAAACAATGTGCAAGTTGCTTATTTGAACTTGTTGAAATTGTGTGTAGTACCTTATCTGTTGTTTGAAATTGTTGTGTTTTCAACTGTAAGGCGGGGTCGTGTCGCGCGCCGCGACGTGGTGAAATAAGGTGTGGGTTGGGGTGATAAGGGTGGCCGAGGTAATAAGGGTGGTCAGGGGCAATAAGGATGGAAAGCGATCGAAATCGCTATTAAAAATTGATACATAAATCAATAATGTGAAATTGTGAAAGGAGACAGCGGGAGAGTTTGCAACCTGTGGGGCACTGATTGCCCCTTTGTTTGACTACTTGTGCTTTACGTGATTGATTGGTTATTGTTAAATTGGTTGGTTGTAGAAAGTGCTTTGTGTGAGAATTATTTGAAATGAGGAAAAATGTGGAAACATGGTTGGGTGGCTTAATTAATTGTTGATGTAATTTAATGGCTTGAGTTTACTTGGGACAAAGTTTGTCCATACATACCAGTACAATTCAAGTGTACTGACGTCCCTTTTGCCGGGGGCGCTACATTCGTGTCATGATTGTAGGTGGATCAGTAGCAGGCACTTCAGCTCATCGGCGGTAGTATCCTTCTCCTTCCACTGCCCGTTTTGGTGAGCCCCTTTCTTCCCCGGGGCCTTGTGTGGTTCATGCCACTCGGTTTGGATTTCATTTTGGTTGTAAGGTATAGCTGGAGCCTTGTTACCGGCAAGTATTGTATTTCCCTTTTGTATCCTAGAGGCTCTGTAGACATGTAAACTGTGGGATTGTGGCCTATGTATATGAATGGGGCGTTGCAAATATAAATTATGAACTTGTTAGTAAATAAATCACATGGTTATGTTTATGCATTATGAAATCAGTCATTGTTGGTAAGATATTTTGGTTAATGAGTAACAGTCAACACAGGGGTAACGCGTGGGAATGGAAGGCACCCAGGTCCGCTTGACTGGGGCAACCCGGTCAGGCGCCGGTCATGTCCCTCGATTTGGGGCGTGACACTCCGGTTCTACTATGTTATCTTATTGCCAAATGGGGGCCCCGGTGTTATTCGGGCGAGGCTCATCCCATAGGCATCTATCCCAATAGGAAGGGCGGAACGAGGAGAGGGCCCGACGATCATACCACAGTGGCCAAAAAAGCGTGTTCCATTTAGATAAGACGCATCGTAGGCCATCCTTGGACTTCTTCGTTTTCGATGAAAAAAAAGATCTCGATCTCCAAAAGCGTTTTCCTTCCCCCGCCGCACCTCCATCCCTTCGTCGAGCCTTTCCTTTAATGGTTGGGGAAAGCATTCCCTTATCTTAGTAAAATAGGGGGTGGGTTTGGCTTGAACATAGGCTCAAATAGAATTTGAAGGGTCCTAGCTACGCCATGCTTTAAATACAAAATCTGGAAAGCTGTAGGGATGACAAAAAGAGGGCGTTTTTCTGTGTTGCACTGATAAAAAGGACCTAAGAGACCAGCGTC
The DNA here is from genome assembly GCA_032618575.1 of Nicotiana noctiflora. NCBI lineage: Eukaryota > Viridiplantae > Streptophyta > Magnoliopsida > Solanales > Solanaceae > Nicotiana > Nicotiana noctiflora. The sequence goes on from JASVEL010008471.1 coordinate 110,081, forward strand.
TTCTTTTAGGTTTCTTCCTCCCGCGCCTATTGCCGCCCGGCCCGTGTTAGAGGGGAAGATAAGCAAAGCCAGAAAAGAAAGAGGGAAGGGGAGCAACATCTTATTCTCTTCGCGAGAACTTCCTTATCGTAGAAGCATTCAGAATGGGCTCCACGTTTAATTCACTAGCAGAAATAATCCATTCCATTCGGGGCTTCGGGGAACCCAAAAACGAAGTCTTTTGACTTGAGAATCAATGATAGATAGACAAGAGATAGATAAACGATATATATATAATTCTCACAAAAAAGTTGTGAGATAAAGAGCAGATGGATCATATCCCCTATATCGAACACTTATTCCTATCTATTGCTAGAAAGATCTTTGTCAAATACCGGACTTTGCCTTTTTTTAGGAATTACTCATATCCAAAGCAACTTTTCACAAGCACCCCACCCCATACAACTAGTTGGGGGGCTATTCGCCTTTTGAATCAAACAAAGTAAGTAGTAGGGGCATCATAGCAACTTTCATTCTAAAGGAAATCAAAGAACCAACCTTTAGTCAATAGGAGCACTACTTCCCTCTTTCCGACCTCATCACTTCAATTCAAGGACAAACCTATTTCCTGGTCACCGGGCTAAGCGCACCTTTGGTACTTTAATAGGGCGAGCTGTTTGATAGTGACTTCTTTCGTTTTGTAGGGTGACGAAAGGCTACTTCAATGAGGGAAACAGAAGGAAACTTGAGAGGGTCGCCTTTGGAGAAGTGTTTGCTGGTAACCAAAGCCTCACTCTGATTATGTCATGAGGCTGACCGAATCCAATCCATAAACCTGGAAATGAAAGTTTGTTCGTTCCCTTTCGTGAAGTAGGCATACGAGCCACTTTGCCTTAGACTCTACTGGAACAAAGCTAAGAAGGAGGCGGAATAGAGAAAGGAAAGGGACAAGGGAGGTCTTGCTTGGCGCGAAGGTTGCTGGTTCGGGGTTAGAGTACAGTACTAAAGGACCTCAGACTTCCAGGCGGCTTTTCTTTTGGGTAGCTGTTCACCGTTGGATCTCGCCAATATAGCCCCCTATAGTTTTCGTTACCCAGATATCTTTTTCTTCATTGTTACCAGGTATTTTTTAGGTAATCTGCTCCCATGCTACAAATAGTCAAATCTGAACCGAACCCTATCGCTCTTCTTTCTTTCCTCGCGAGCAGGAAGCACACCAGCGGCGTGCGTTGTATGATTCTACTATATTTTTTGCACTTGACTGGGTGGACAGTTGACCGGAAGATAACTTCGATTTGCCCGGCCAACATGTGGGTGGCGTGTTTATCTTGTGTGACAATGCTACAGACCGAGTTGCTATTCTAGGCGGGCAGCTGTCTGATAAAACTATAAAGAAAGCGGTGCTTTCGTGTAACATGCTATGGTCTCAACGCCCTTACGAGGTAGTAATTAGTTTCACGCGTCCTAAGCCCGGCCTTAGCGCGGTTAGGAAGATTGGCCACAATCTGACAGGTACCACACACCCTACCCTACCACCTATAGGCAACCGTCCTACGTCCACCCATAAAGGAACTGTGGTGATCTTGAATAGGGATACTACATTGATAAATAGAATCCCCATAAAAATACCACTAGATCGAGCACCAGTGATTTCGTATCCGGTCAAAATCTTGGCTAATTGTTCGAAGTGGGTAGCTCCAATAGACCCATAGATCATGGAAACAATAGGGTGGGTAGGCCTAAATACCACACTACACGTATAGACGCGAGCTCCCCTCATGACTGTTTGTCCGACTCTCACCGTATACGGCTCGCACAAAGACTCCTAAATCCATCTCGAGCCCTTTCTACCTCCTCTCCTCTCCAATCTTCGATCAAACTTGTGTTACCCAGGTGCTATAAAATGGGGGTCTTTCTTTCGCATATCATATGTATCGGCTTGGCTTCGTCCCGAACCAAGGATGCATTCTGGCGGACTTATGCGTTTAGGAAGGCTGACGACTACATAAGCTAAAAGACTACGACTACAAGACATGCCAGAAGCAACTCACTTCTATTCTCGTTGGGATTGCATATAGATGGGAAATCTATAGATCGTAGTAGTTTGCCAACCTCTATAACTAACATACGGTACAATTTCACTTCACGTCGTAGCCAAAAAAAAGAAAGAGCTCCACTTGGTTGGCCTTCCAACGCTGACGAATGCCTCTTTTCTATTCTTTGAAGTCTACAACAAACAAGTGGGAGAGGCAGGATTCGAACCTACATAGAAAAACTTCAACAGATTTACAGTCTGTCGCTTTTGACCACTCGGCCACTCTCCCCTTCCTGGGCCGAGGCCCCCCTCAATGTGTTCTAATTCTAAGAAGGGGGGCGATGCCCTGAATCAATCAAAAAGCTTATTGATTTAATTGAAGGGAACTAAGACGATCATCTTAGCTAGCGTTCCGCGAGAATCTAGTCATTTAGTCAGTTCATAACTATCTCTGTAAAGCAAGGGGTAAAGCTTTTACGAAAGCTTCCCCCTTATGTAGTCGTCAGCCTTCCCCAGCCCCCCTCGTCGCTTCTGGCGAAGATACGAGTTCATGAGCATGTGAATGAAGGAGCCATGTTCCTAAAAGAAAATGACTTGTTTCTTTTATTTTCTTCCCCTATCCCTACAAAGCCCTTGTAAAGGTTGGACGCTAGCGCTTTACTAATACAATTTAAAGTCAGGCTCTTCTGCTGAACGAAGCTGCAAGCCTACTTAAATATAGCTTACGCTTACTAAGCCTAATCTACAAAAATAGGGCTACAACAAGCAAATCAAGCTTTTCCCTTCATTTGTTGTGGGTCGCGCCTCACTGCAAGCACTAAATGAATGAAATGAGTGGAGATCCTCCTTCCCCTTGCTAATTACCAAGAACTTCATTGCCACTAGTAAATTGGACCACCACCCCCAAAAAAGAACTTGGAGCCTAAAGAGAAGAGAGTTCAGTCTATAAGAAGCTGGCAGAGCTTTAGCCATTGATCCTAAATCGTAACCCTTTTCTTGTTCGTTCTTCGAATGACGCTAGTGGAGACTAATTCCTTCCGGCTAATGAAGATACTACTCCAGTCTTTCCATTGAATCCTTCTTATCCCTAAGAATGGAACGAACCCAATTAACCTATACGAGAGTGAGGAATAAAAACCAACAATCAACTTACCGCTTTTGATGTCCCACAATTCTGCTAGTCTAGAAACAAAGGAGAAAGACAAGGGTCGCTAGGTCAAAAAAGTGATAACTAAAGAATATCCCCAAGTAGGATATGAACCTACGACCAATCGGTTAACAACCAACCACTCTACCACTGAGCTACGGAAGAAGAACGGACTTAATGTTGGAAAGCTACTCTCGTTCTTTGGACCAACCTATGACCGAATAAAAATGAGTTCGTCACTCTTTTTCACATACATCGGGAGAAAAGGTTACGATAGCAAGCCCCTCATCGGCCGGAGAGCCTCTAGGACAAGGAGGCGGCGATCAACCATCCACTATCGAGATTCATATTGATCAATAGATCTCCGTGTCCTGCCAGTTCGTTAAGTAGACTCACTCTACCGAGGGGAAACAAAAGCTGGGACTCTTCCTGCCAAAAACAAGGGACGTACTTCTCATCCTACGAGTTAGCAGATATGAAAGAGTCCCCTCTCTGTTTGTCTCTCCGAGTTTCTACTACTAAGTAGCACTTCTGCTATACATTCATAGAATCGATTCTGATCAAGCTGGAAAAAATAAGCCCTATATATGTTATTAGCGCTAACGACATATCTATAGTAAGGGGGCCTTTCTTGCTGGTTAGCGCTGTTTTTTTATTGCAGCTAGGGCGCCCCTTTTCTTTCTCAATGTAAACTTTCTCACTTGTTAGTCAAGCTTTGAAGTCCCTAGTTTATTTAGATTTATGGGATATTTGAAGAAGCGCGGGTTTTCCACCCTATTCCTATACAAGGGGCTGGTCTCGATCACGCTTGGTGGTACCCCTCTCGATGATTGTTAACTCAACATTGATTTCGTGCTTGAGTTAGAGGGCTCTCCCTACATCCATTGAGTCAAGTAATTTGCTATCGGAAATTGATCTGCCGCCTATCTCATGCCATGCTTCTTCTTTCTCCGAATCGGTTCCAAGTGTCAGTCAATCAAGATTCACCATAAGGAGAGGGTAGAGCCTTGACTTTAGGTTAGGCCTGTCTCATCATTGATGCAATTCCCCCGTCCATCGATTGATCACGCGAGTACGCATCCAGTCAGTGCATAGCGAATGAAAAAAGCATTTATCCTAGATTCTCTTCCCCAAGAAAAATGTCTATCAATTGATCTATATTCATTCGGTCAAAGTCTCCACTTTTCATGCCCCTCTACTAAGAGATGCACCATGTTGATAGGAATCAGCAAATACCTTCTTGTACACTTCCTCGAGGGCATCATTCATGGCAATCAACACTACTTTCTCCCGAGGGCATGGTATGGATTTGTTCTTGGTCTTGTTTAATAGATGTCGAGTGCAGCTTTTCCCCATCCGAGAATCTCCATCTGCTCTAAGTGGGCGCGAGCTAGAATCCTTATGTTAGCTTGCTTGTTCAAATGACTGTCTCTTTACCCCTTGCATCTTCATCTTTTTGAAAGCCCAGACCATTCTTCTGGATCTGCATTAGTCCTATTTAGTGTGCAAAACCTCTTCAACAAAGACATATTTTTTTCTTTCTCCCCCATTTCTCATTTTGTTGATTGAAAGAGAATGAGCGCCATCCATTGAGTAGAGAGAGGGTTTTCGGTCGGTTCCCATTTGCCTTCCCCCTCATAGTCCATTAGTGGGTAGGGTGGTCAACTTAGAGGGCACCCGACTCCTCTTCAGACGTGTCCTCGACAACCTGGCGGTTCTTCGGTCTCCGCTTTTGGGGGCGGGATTGCTTGGTCGCTGGGGTTTCCTTTTCCTCAACCAATTCGGTTGTGTCAGCCTTGAGATTGGTCTAACATTTTTTTATGAGCTGGTTGGATTGAAGGTCAGATAGATTTGAGTTTAAGTGGAACAGCACCTTCGATCGACCATAGGGCCTATTCTACCCTTACCGAATTCATTCTATTGAAGCGTAATGTAAAAAGCTCCTTCTCATCTTGCATTTCTATGGTTTGGAAGTTCCAAAATGTTGTTTGTGGATTTCTATAACAAAGGAAAGACTCCTACCCTAAAACTTGCCTTTTGACTGAAATAAGTTTCGTGCTGCTCACCACTCCTCGAGGCCAAGGACGGGGTCAAACCATCATTCTAGGATTTGTAGTCCGATACATTTCTATTATGTTACCTAGCAAAACCCGCCACCTCATGTGCCAAAGTCAAATGGTTGTTCTTCCTTCTCCGCTCCTTCTTTTTCTACATATGCGGCGGCAGAGAAGCGGAGACAACTTCTTTCTCCTTTGCCTTGCTCAATCTTCCTTTCATGATTGAAAGTAGCAAGCCACTCTACTATTGGTACAGAGGCCAGATAGAAGGTTGCTCATCCATCCCAGCAGATCCATTGTTTATGTGACAGTGTAATGTAGCTAAAAAAGAGAAGCCCCTTTTTATTAGTAAGGTATAGGTTGGTTGAGGAAAAATCCAAAACTAGGGTTCCAAAAAGCTTACCTTATATTATAGAAAAGTTTGAGAAAGGGGCACCCCTACTATACCCCTAAACTACAAGCTAGCGCGCAATGGCTGAAAAGCCATTGTTGTTTGCTGCTTGCAGGCTCGAAAATCTCTCTTTCGCCTCTCCTCCCCGTCTCAGTTCTGATTGATTAGCTTCTTTGTTTGCGCAAGCTACGGTCTAACAACCCCCTTGTTGTGTTGCATTTTGTGATCTTCCACTTCAGTCTGCGTTTTTCGGATAGCCGAGACCGATGTTGATTTCCGATTTAAATGTCAGCGTAAGGTTTGGGGCGGCCCATCTGATTAGTTCTGTTATCACTGCTGGAAACCCCAGCGGTTGTTCGACTACGTACTCCCCTTCTGCCTATCTCACACTCCCAAAGAAAATTTTTCTTTCTTCTTTCATTTGCCTTTCCTGCATCTTTCTTTCTATCCATATGTCGGCTTCGCGCAGATAGATCTTTGCCGGGGGAGATTGGTGCCCCTTGAGGAATTCCCTTCTAGTGGGTTGTGCCTTTACATGTCTTTTCCATCCAGTGCCCGCACTGCATAAGAAAATCTTCATCTTCGTTCTCTCTTCGCAACGCATTTTAAGGGCTAAGACTTTCTCTCGACATCTTTCTTTTATTTAAGTCATTGATCGTATATTTATAAGCAGGAGGTTCTGCGTTCACTATTAAGCCTACGCCAATCCATTCCTTTCAAGCTTGATCCTTCCCTTAGACTCGTTTCCTTGTTTGACTGAACTCGTTGGTTCCGTGCTCTATTCGGTCGTATCCCGGTTCGAGAACCATCTCTCATAGATTCCCTTCACCAAGTCATCGCCAGCAATCAGCTCTTATCCCTTGGTGTCAAAGGGTGAGTTCCTTTATTGTCTTGCCCAAAATTTTTCTTTATTCTCATTGGAGAAAGACTCTCCCACGGCAAGGTTTTACACATAGGGCCAACTGCTTTATTTAATTCGCTTGCCCTTAGTCCGTCTAGTGCCTTTTGGTTAGGTTCCGCCCTGGGGTTTTTTTTCAATAATCCACTAGGCAGTGCCTAGGGCTTGTTTTTATATATATAATAAAGCAAAACAAATACAACGTTATTGTCTCGAAATCTAAAGTGATGAAAATAAAATTTGCGTATTACATAGTACCTATGACAAAATTTAAGTAGGGTGCTTAATAATGATCTTACAGATTGACTACTAAAGCTTCCAATAATAAAAACTAGCCCTATGAATGTGTTAAAATATAATCCAGCAGCCCAATTCCAGAAATTTGTGCACTGTGGCCCATTCAAATCTGATCCACATGAGTATGAATGCTCTCCAAGAGGTATTGGGCCAATCGTATAGCCCAGAATGATATTCCAGCAACTGGCCCGCTTGAAATTGTGTCCAGCAGCAGTGATTATCATCTCCCAAAAGTAACAGCTCCATACCCAGCCCGCTATAGTCCCAAATATCGTCCAAACAGACCCTTTCTCTCTATAAGACTCATTAAACTGGTCCAATATTAATATTAGCCCGATAACCACCGTTAAAGCCCACTTTTGCCACTCTGCCATTAACTAATTGCTCTTAACCATATAGCCACTCCACTTCATCTCACATTTGACCCCTAGCCACTTAATAGCCATATTACACATATAATTCGATTTACCCGCATAACCACTTCTCATATTTCGCTTTAAATAGGCTAACCACATTTCATATTTTTGAAAAATGACCCCTTTCTCGAGACTTCCATTATTATTACACCACACCAAATTATCTGATTCCCAGACCCAGCTGTCACGCTTAGATCGATGTTTCCTAATCCCAATACACACCCCTTCCTTATCCGACCATTGGCTTCACCAAAATGCCTCATTTCTGATGTTAGCTGAGTATAGGAAATATCACTTCCTCTCATGCTTCTCTCTCCTCTAGAGACTCTCTCATTAAAGAACATTCTTTCTTCTTCTCCGGCATCAATGGCTTCCAAGCTTGAGACGACCACGATCTTCTCTACATCAGCTTCAGGTGATTCTTTTCTTCTTCTTTTATTTTGTTTCATGTCATTTTCCCTTTCTCTTATACTGACTTCTTTCTTGCCTCCTTTCTTCTAGCTTCCGATCTGCCACCATCTGAGCTATTCGAACTCCCCTGTGACCTCCCACAAGCTTAAATAGGTAAACTTCTTTCCTTTTCCCCTTTTTTCTATTTGTGCCAGCCTTCTTCACCATGTTTTTTTTCTGTTTGAATTCTCTTTGAGTTTATTTCCTTCATCTCTCTTTTTTACTCTTATTTGACTCCTGGTTTTTTCAATTTGCATGAATCCATCCTTATCTCCCTTTATACCTTGCTGATTGAGAGATGAACTAACCTGTTGTTTGATTTTTGGTAAGTACTTCTCTCTCCATATTACTCTTTTTTTCGTGTCTATTATGCTGCCTGTTAAAATCTGCTGCTTACTCCCTTTATTCCTCTTATTTTTTACCATGTATCTTGTGGCTGCTCTGGTGAGATTCTTCTCTTTATTGATCAAGGTCTTGACCATTTGCCTGAACGTGTGAGCTGCTCCAAAGAGATGGATGTGCACCATTGTTACCTCACCATAAAGGCCATGTCTTGTACTCCCCTTGAATTTCATTTTTATTATTTTTTCTTTATTGCATGCCTGCCTAGTAGTCATTTCTGGATTCCCTGTAATCTGTATGAACAAATAATTTCCCAGTGGAAATTTGCCTCGTACTTCATCCAGCACTCTCCCTCTTGACGGAGGAATAATGTTGTCTATACCATCATGAGCTCTTGAGCTCTGTTGGCTAGGAGCTTGGAAGTCCACCTCATTGTAAATGACTTCCCTTGTATCATTTCTGTACCCTATGCCTAATTCTTCTCCGGTGGATCGAGTACAAAGTACTAATACCACCACCTGGAGAGTCCTTAAGCAGTAAAGTACATGACATATGATTGCATGTATCTGTTTCCTTGATTTTTGTGTGTTTTGGACTTTAAGGTCCTCAACCTCTTGAGCATTATTCATGTCATATCTAGATGTTGCCCCCAATTTCACCCCGGTGGATTGAGTACCAAGTACTAATACCACAACCTGAGGATCCCTCAGGTAGTACCATCAAGATGACATTAGTGTTAAAATATTCTCCCTTCTATTAATCACTTTATGTTTCATATAACTAAAATTCCATGATAGAACTATAGCTATCAACATGCTTTTATTGACTATAATGTGTAGAAACATGACATTTCCGTGCATGTACTATGTAGAATAGAGTATATGAAGTAATGCATGATTCCTTGAATGTTGACTCTCCTCTCTTTGGAGATGGATCTCCTCAGATACTTCATCCAGTATGTTTTACTATCAGCATCATGTGTGTAGTAGTGCTTCCCCATTTAAAATTTGGGTGTTGTTCCTTCTTTTCTTTGGAGTTGTACCTCCTTAGGTGCTTCATGCAGTACAATTTACTGTCACCACCCTATGTGTACCCATGACAGTGCTTTCTATGTAGGGGCATAAGCTTCCCCTTCCTCCCTTTGGCAATGCAACCCCTAGAGTCCTTCATCCAGTAGAGAATAATGTTAGCACCCTGTATGTTGAAAAATGCACAGATGATTATGTGTAACCTCCCTCCATTGGAATGACAATTAAGCACTAATACCACCAATTGGAATTTAGTTAACACATAAACCACCTGTATAGGATATGTACCTGCAAAACAAATAAACCTGTTAGTCCAAATCACCTTGCTCTCCTCCAACTGGATTTGAGTATGGTGAACATATGTTGAGCTGCCAAGTAGCTCCCTAACTCTGGTGTCCCTACCTCCCCCATTAGGGACCTGAATTTCCTTCTGTCTTTCTATTATCCTCTTGCTACTCTCACTCTCAGGTTTGGGCATTGCATTTTATCCCCATTCACTATACTCCTGCTTTGTACATCCAATCCCCAAAAGCCACTACATTCTATATCTCCTAAATCTAGGGCATAGTTAGCTAAGTGATCTGCTAACTTATTCCCTTCCCTAAAAATGTGAATGGCTTTGAAATTGAACTCCTGCTTCAAGCTGATTATCTCATTAACTTCTTCAACTATCTGCCATGGTGGTTTCCACACTCCATCCATTATGTTCTTTAGAAGTAGTGAATCTGTTTGTACCCAGATATTCTGATATTCCATAGCTTTACATAGTCTCAGGGCCTCCAATATTGCTGCTGATTCAGCCTGATTATTAGAGCCATCCTTAATTTCTCTCCCCAAAGCATATATAATGTCTGCAGGTGTGTCTCTCAAACACACCCCTTTTGAGCTCCTCCCTGGGATTCCTCTTGAAGCACCATCTGTATTTACCTTGATCCACCCTTCCATAGGAAATTCCCACAAGACCTTAGTATGCTTGAGCTTAGGTGTGTAGTTTTCAAGCATGTGCAGCAGACTCTGCCGCCTTTATGGTATGTTCAAACTAGGTTTCCTTATTCTTACAAGTAATTGTAAAGTACTTGAAACATGGTACATAACTCTATTGACTGATACTGCCTCCCCATATTTCATTGAATTCCTCCTTTTTCCATAGTTCCCAAACAATGCTTGTTGGTAATTCTTGCATGACAGGCCTAATCCTGTTTATGAATGGTGCTGTCCAGCATTTTATGATAGCTTGATGTAATGTCGAGCCTTCCACTGAAATGCCAGCCCTCATTAAGAAGTATTTCCACACCACTCTTGCAGCATTAGATGTATAGAAAACATGAATTAGAGACTCTTCTCTAGGTTCAGCACAACACCAGCACTTTGAGGGCATAGCATATCCCAATCATCTCATGAAGTCATCAAATGGAAGTTTTGCTTTCCACTCCTTCCACATAAAGAATCTAATCTTGAATGGCATTCATTTCACCCACATCTTTTTGTATGCTTCCTTAGGATTGTCTCTTCTTCTAATGTACTCCCATGCTGATTTAACTGAGAAGTATCCTTTAGGTTCTATCATCCAATAGGGAATGTCCAGCCTCATCTCTGCTCCAGGAGGTCTGATATGTTGCACAATGTGTTGTACAATGTCTGCTGGTAACAACTCTTGTAGTTTCTCCACTTGCCATCTCCCATCACTACACACTTCACTCACATTCTGAATATCCTCCTTTATTGGGAATCCAGGAGGTACTAGTTTCTTGCAGTATTTGTTGCTCATAAACACACTCCAAAGATTAGGCTTAGTTCAGAAATTCCACCACAGTTTATAGAATAAAGCCTTTGATACCTGATGTAATGACCTGAAGCCTATGCCTCCTTCTTCATAGGGCATGCACAAAGTCTTCCAGGAAGCCCAATGCCTTATGTTTACCCCCATATTACTGCTCCATTAAAATCTAGCAAAAATCTTATGTAATTTGTTATGAACATAGCTGGGTGGGTTTACTGCTGACAATAGGTGCATTGGCATGCTTTGCAAAACACTCTAAATAAGAATATCTCTTCCTCCTACTGATAGTAATCTTCCTTTCCATGCTTGAAGCTTGTCCATGATTTTAGATATTAACCCTTGATAGTAATCCATTCTACTCCTAGCATAAAAAATAGGACATCCCAAATATGTGAATGGGAATTCTTGCCTCCTAATTCCTGTTATTCTTTCAACCTTTTCTACCACCTCCAAGTATGTCAAGTGATGTAGATAAATTGTGGACTTTGCCTTATTCACCAGCGGCCCTGAAGCTCTTTCATAAGCATGTAGCACCCCTATTAATAGGCTTAAAGAAGTCTCATCAGATGAGCAAAACATGATAGTATCGTCAGCATAAGATAATGATTAATTCTTCGACTCCATTTAGGTAAACCAAACCCACAAAATGAGGATTATAGTGGAGTGAATTGAATCCTCTAGAGGGAGCTTCTACAGCCATAATGAACAGAGTAGGTGATAAAGGATCCCCTTGCTTAACACCCCTAGTAGAATGAAAAAAATCGTAGGGTTGGCCATTAATCAAAATAGAATACCAGTTGTTTCCTACCAAATTAAAGATCATGCCTATAAAGCCTTCCGAGAATCACATTTTCCTCATAGTGTTAGAGAGAAATAGCCATGACAGTCTATCATAAGCTTTGGCCATATCCAGCTTAATCACCACATTAGGACCAGCCTTAGTTCTCAATTTGATGTCAGTGATGATTTCTTGTGTTAACAACACATTTTCTACAATGCTTCTCCCCTTCACAAATCCAGCCTGCTCATGAGATATCAATTTAGGCAATACATCAACTAGTCTCTCATGTATAACCCTTGAGAAACCCTTGTTGACAAAATTGCTCAAGCTAATTGGCCTCAAATCAGCAAATGTAATCATTTCTTTCTTCTTTGGCAGCAATACCAAATTTGTATGAGTTACACTTTTGGGTAACTTCTATCCACAAAAGAAAGATGTCACCATATCAAATACATCATCTTCAATTATTTCCCAGCATGATTGGTAGAAAGCCCCAGTGAAATGATCTGGTCCTCCTGCAGAGTCTCTATTCAAGCCCATCACAGCCTGTTTCACCTCTTCCCTTGTAGTCATGGCCATTAGAACTTCATTCTCTGCTGTATCTATTATAGTAGGAACATGATCCAGAATGTCAAATGTTGTTGGAGTTGTTATCTCTAAAAACTGGTCCTGATTGAACTTTAATGCCTCCTCTGCAATTAGCTCATCTTCCTCAATCCAATCTCTCCTGCTATCTTGGATTCTATTCAGCTTTAGTTTCTTCCTTCTACAATTCACTTGTGCATGGAAGAACTTTGAGTTTTTATCTCCATCTGAAAACCACATCATGCCTGCTTTTTGCCTCCAGAATTCCTCTTCTAGTGCTAGGTACTTTATCATTTCAGCTTGTACCTTTTGTAATCTCTGCCTATTCTCTAGTGTTGGACTCACCTCAAATTGCCTTTCATGCCCCAAAACAACTTCTTCTAATCTATGAATTTCCTAAAAAAATGTCCACATAGGTAGCTTTACTCCATAATGAAAGTGTTTTTTTATGTTTCTTCAGCTTGAAGTTGAAGAGCACAAAGGGGCTGGCACTGAAATTTGCAGACCAATTTTCCCTAACTACATCTTTAAAAGCTTCATGTTTAACACAGAAATTCAGGAACCTTAATGACTTCTTCACTGGAGGAGTCTCTATATCACATTTTAGCAACGTTGGTCTGTGATCAGATCCTGTCTTTGACAGATGAGTAATCTCCAGCCCTGGGAATGTCTGCTGAAGTTCCCCATTCCCAAAACATCTATCTAGCCTTTTGAAAATGCAATCCTCTTCTGATCTGCCATTCCACCAAGTGTAAATGCTTGCTTTCTACCCCAAATCATTCAAATTACATGTGTTGATGCAATGCCTGAAATCATCCACCTCATTGATTGACATTGGGAGTCCTCCATACTTCTCATCTTCATCCCATATTACATTAAAATCACCTCTAACTAGCCAAGGTACTCTCATATCTGCTGCCATTTCATATAATGTGTCCCATAATTCAATCCTTTCCAAGGGATCACATTTAGCATAAACCAGTCTAAGTACTACATCCACATGTGTTTCTGTGTGGAACAGCCTTAGGGTGAGCTGTTGGGCCATGTTGTATAAAATGTTCACTTCAAACACTTCATCTACAAAAGCCCAGATTTTGTTGGAAATATTCACCACTGCTTGAGCCATTCCAATTCTTGCCATGTTTCCTTTTATCTTGCTAGACTGCTGCATAGGTTCCAAGACCCCTATGAATTCAAAATGATGTTCTCTGTGCATTGTGATAATTCTTTCAAAAGCTTGCCTTGTGTTCACTGATCACACATTCCAAATTAAAGCATCCATTAATCATTTTGGGATTTAGATAGTGCTCTCCTAGTTGTAACTCCTCCTGTTGGTGCATTAGAAGTATCTTTAACTTGCTTCTTCTTTGCTTTAGATGCAGATTTGACCTTTTCAATATCTCTAGGTGATAGGTCACCCATTCTAGCAACATTAAGAAAATTTTGGGCTGTTGATTCCTCATCCATATCTCTTTCACTGTGCTTTGCTTCTTCTGGAATTGCTTCAGCTGTTGGGTTGGGACCTGTCTCTACCATATTTCCTGTTTGCTGCTTAAGAGCCATCTCATTGTTTCCTTTTCCTTCCTTGGCTTGCCTTTTTATTGCTGCTACAGGGGTGGGAGTTTCTTTTACAGTCTCCACTAACTTTTTACTTGTTTCTTTTGTTCCTTCTCCCCCATTATCTTCATTTGATGCTGTTATTCTGTTTGTTGGTAATATTGTTCCTCCTGGGTCTATCATGCTGTTATCTTCAACCTGCTGTCTTTCTATTGGCTCATCTTCTTCCTCTTGTCCACCTTTTTCCTCCTCACTATGTAAAATCTCAGGAATCTGGCCATCCTCTTCTACCTCTCCAATCTGGTATGACCATAACGTTCCTCCTATGGATTTGACCTTCTTATTAGTTATGAACATCTCCATATCTGGGTCTTCTACAAATTCTTTTGCACTATTAATAGCCAACTGTTCTTCAACCAAAGTATCTTGTGATGGGATCTCTTGACATGATGTATTCATTGCAGTTGCATTAGTGCTAAAGGCCCTCTTCACCCATTGGCTTGTAGACTCCTTGTTTGCTCCTTGTTCCTTGTATGCACTTTCCATATCTGCCAGTGAATTTCTAAGATGTTGCACCTTATCTTTTGACCCCTTGTTTGGACTCCCACCCTTGTTCGTAGCTTCTTCCATTTGTTTCTATTTGTTTATGCCTGCTGGGTTGGCACTATTAGCTGCATAACTGTTGTTTGCACTGTTTCTTCTCTTTTTTTCTTCAGTCTGTCATACAACTTAGGTAGAAATTTAGGGGCATTTTGGTTTAACACTCCGGCTTCATTTGTAATTGATACTGCACTTGTTGCTTCTACCAATGCCAACTGTTTTGCAGTGTTGTTCTCATTTTCATCTTCCAAAATGGCAAATTTATTAGTAGTCTGCACATTTTTAATTCCTATATTTTCTGCCTTCTCCTTACTTGTTGTGAGTGTGACTTCTTGATTATCAACTGGTATAATTGCTTAGCTGTTTTCATCTTGCTTCTCCTTCCCTTGAAATCTTCTATATCTGACTTTTTTCCATTGACCACCTTGATTTCCAACAACTTTTCCACTTGACAGAATCATCAAAGGTCCAGTTTTTTTGGTCTTGTGTTTTATTATGTTCAACATCCTTTCTTACATTAACTCTTGTCTCCATGAATTCTTGATGTAATCTCCAGCAGTCATACACTCATCATGACCCTGCAGCTTGCATTCCCTACAATATTCAGGTAAATAATCGTACTGAATATTCACCCATTCCGTTTTTAACTCCGCAGCATTTTCAACCACAATATCCATTCTCACATTCTTTGGAAAATGATCCATAAGATCAATAAATATCTTTACTCTAGCACAGCTTGGTCTGGTCTTGTTTATGGTAGCTTTGTCTAGATGTAAAGGTTTACCCACAGCAGAGGCTAAGGAAAATAGCACTTCTTTTACAAAGTATGTGGGTAACAGATTTGGGAATGAAATCCAAGTCATGACTTTGGGAGTTTCCTCCCCTGGCTTGAATTTTACATCATAAATAAGTGTTCTCAATTGATAATCCTTACCATACTTGTCTTTAAGATAATAAACACTTTTTGATGAGAAATCAACATAATCTTGCTATAATGTCATCCTAATCGATATATGTCTTTCACGTAAAAAGCCATTGTTGCACTCACCCTTAATGCCACATTTTAATGGAATAATTCGACGAAGTTCATTAATATCAAGCCAACCGTATGAAAATTTGCAAACTACAGCATAGTTCAAACCTTCAATTTTGTTCATGCGATTAACTTCCTTTTCTGTAAACACGACCAATGGATGTCCTTGAAAATTATGGGCGTTGCGAATAGGAATGGGCTGGATAGTAGACTTCCGAGCTTGCATGGCTATTTCAGTTGTTACATTCTTAACAACATTAGCATAACTATGAGGCTGTGAAAATGTTTTAGGAGACGTGGGGGGCTGGGCGACAGTGGGGGTAGGTAGACCAACGGGGGGGGGGGGGGGGGGGTTAGCCGCCGGCCAGGTTGGCCATGGCTGGCGGAAAAAAACTTTCTCTCTCTATGTTCTGAAAATCGCCAGAGCCTCTCTCTCTAAAGCTCTACGCGTGGAGTTCTCTAGGTTAGACCGTTTGGGTTTTTTTTATAGTATCGAAGGCAGTCAACGTGTCAGCCATTCTTCCCCATTAGACTTGTCAATCTTTTGCTCTTTTTCCTTCTTTATTCCAGTTCTCCCCCTCTACTTTATTTGAGAGTGGCAGAGAATACCACTCTCTCAATAACAAGAAAAAAGTAGTAACTCTGTTTCAAATGGTTTGAGCATGGAATCAACCTATTATCTATCGATAGGTGAGAACAGACTGCTATTGACTGCTTCGCCTATCTATTCTATTATGGTCGGCTTGAAGACATCAGAGGAAGACTATCATCTCTATCCGTGTACGATCAAAGCTTCATTCATTTGTTGAACCTTGGGGATCACCATTAGCATTAAGGTCAATCACCACACTACCTCTATCATACATACAACATTACACGAAGCGAGAGTGCATGGTCAACATACACCTAAAGTGCCTACGTTCCGCTTGCAGCCAATACAACCACAACCTAACTTGCACGAGATTCAACAACCGAAGCTACTAGTAGTCCCGAGGGGGCGACATCCTCCTATAATAGTTAGCAGTATTAAACAAGCGACTCATTGGTCCGAGGAAAGAAAAGGACTGCCTTTGGAAAAAAAAAGGAACTCGCTAGGCCTTCAGAACAAAGGCGATTATGTTCATGCTTCAGACGATCTGGCTAATTCTATATACAACTATCTAATTTTCTTCTATTATATATAAAGGCATAAGGGCGAAGGCCTATTTAGCGCCTTGGAAAAGGTAGCCGTTTAGGTTGACTTTGGAAAGGCTACTAAGGACCGAGTGAAATATGAAAAACGTTCGCTAAAGCCTACAGGATAAGGTTTGCGGATGCGATCATGAATTGAACTAGATCGAAACATTCAGCTATCGACGGACAAAGCCGGAACGTCGATCGCAAATGAAGGATGGCCAGGCCTAGGTTCCCAGGGTTAGGGTATTCCCTATTGTGATCCTACTCAGATCAAAACAAAACTAGTTGATTCTCTTTAGCCGGCCGTCTTGTTGTAACCTTCACATTTCCTGCTAAGATCCCAAGTGTCCAAGTGTCACGCCCCAAATCGAGGAACATGACCGGCGCCTGACCGGGTTGCCCCAGTCAAGCGGACCTGGGTGCCTTTCATTCCCACGCGTTACCCCTGTGATGACTGTTTCTCATTAGCCAAATATATTACTAATCATAATTGATTTCACATTAAACAAATAAAACGATACGAGTGATTCATTAACTAGATTTCAATTTTTACAACGCCCGACATAACACAATATATACATAAGACTGGAGTCCCACAGTTTACATGTCTACAGAGCCTCTAGGATACAAAAGGGAAATACAATACTTGCCGGTAACAAGGCTCCGGCTATACCTTACAAAACCAAAATGAAATCTAAACCGAGTGGCATGAACCACACAAGGCCCCGAGGAAGAAAGGGGCTCACCAAAACGGGCAGTGAAAGGAGAAGGATACTACTGCCGATGAGCTGAAGTGCCTGCTACTGATCCACCTACAATCATGACACGAATGTAGCGCCCCCGGCAAAAAGGGACGTCAGTACACTTGAATTGTACTGGTATGTATGGACAAACTTTGTCCCAAGTAAACTCAAGCCGTTAAATTACATTAAAACTAATCAAGCCAACCAACCATGTTTTCCACCTTTTACTCATTTCAGATAAGCCTCAACACAAGCACATTCAAGGTCAACAAATGGAACAACGACCAATCAACAACATAAATTGCAAGTAGTCAAACATAGGAGCAATCAGTGCTCCCCAGGTTGCAAACTCTCCTGCTGTCTCCTTTCACAATTTCACATTATTGATTTTTGTATCAATTTTCAATGGCGATTTCGATCGCTTTCCATCCTTATTGCCCCCGACCACCCTTATTACCTCGGCCACCCTTATCACCCCAACCCACACCTTATTTCACCACGTTGCGGCGCGCAACACGACCCCGCCTTACAGTTGAAAACACAACAATTTCAAACAGCAGATAAGGTACTACACACACAATTTCAACAAGTTCAAATAAGCAACTTACACATTGGTTCATGTTCTCAATTTCTTCTCAATTCAATATCACAACCATGTTACAATATTTCCACAATTCAAGTGTTTGATCTCTTTCCAAAAGGAACCATATATGCCATAACAACAATTTTCCTCAGTTCTTTACCAATTTCAATTCCTTTGTCATCTTTCAATTCATATTTCAAACCATACCACATGCAGTTCAATCATCAATTGTATACCCAACAATGATATCGAAAAATCACATAAAATCTCTCAAATTAACACATGCCAAACAATTTCACACATATGGGCGATTTTACAAGAATCAAAATTAGCCATACATACCTGGTGATGATTTTTCCTCCTACTTTATGCTTACCCAAGATATCCTACTCTTTCCAACCTTGTTCTTGAAGACTCTTACTTCTACTCACTTCTTTTTACTAGAAATCAAGTTCAATAATCATGCATGAGTGTAAAAATTTTATCTTCAAAAGCTATTATATGCAAACCTCTCTTTACCCAATTAAAACTGAAAATCAAAGAAAATAGTTAGGGTTTTTACCTTGAAAATATTGGGGAAGTTGAATCCTTGCCCTAGGATCCCTTGGAATTAAATGGTTGGAACAATCTTTGAAGATGAAAGATTTCTCTCTCTAAAAACCCTCTCTTCTCTCTCTAATTTTTGGTAAGATAATATGATAAAATGAAGAAGAAGTGTGTTATATTAAAGAAGAGATCGGGTCAAAATATTACAAAAATCCGGGCCGAGGTCGAATATGCGGTCACTATGCGACCGCAGAATCCACATGCGGTCCGCAAAGTGACCGCAGAATGGCCTCAAAGTTGTGCAGGTTCTATTAAGGAATGCGGTCACTATGCGGACCGCATGTTGATTCTGCGGTCGCAAAAGTGCACCGCAGATTGAGGAACATGACCGGCGCCTGACCGGGTTGCCCCAGTCAAGCGGACCTGGGTGCCTTTCATTCCCATGCGTTACCCCTGTGTTGACTATTTCTCATTAACCAAATATATTACTAATCATAATTGATTTCACATTAAACAAATAAAACGATACGAGTGATTCATTAACAAGATTTCAATTTTTACAACGCCCGACATAACACAATATACATAAGACTGGAGTCCCATAGTTTACATGTCTACAGAGCCTCTAGGATACAAAAGGGAAATACAATACTTGCCGGTAACAAGGCTCCGGCTATACCTTTCAAAACCAAAATGAAATTCAAACAGAAGTGGCATGAACCACAGAAGGCCCCAAGGAAGAAAGGGGCTCACCAAAACGGGCAGTGGAAGGAGAAGGATACTACTGCCGATGAGCTGAAGTGCCTGCTACTGATCCACCTACAATCATAACACGAATGTAGCGTCCCCGGCAAAAGGGACGTCAGTACACTTGAATTGTATTGGTATGTATGGACAAACTTTGTCCCAAGTAAACTCAAGCCATTAAATTACATCAACAATTAATTAAGCCAGCCAACCATGTTTTCACATTTTCCTCATTTCAAATAATTCCCAACACAAAGCACTTTCTACAATCAACCAATTTAACAATAACCAATCAATCACGTAAAACACAAGTAGTCAAACAAAGGGGCAATCAGTGCCCCACAGGTTGCAAACTCTCCTGTCGTCTCCTTTCACAATTTCACATTATTGATTTTTGTATCAATTTTCAATAGCGATTTCGATCGCTTTCCATCCTTATTGCCCCCGACCACCCTTATTACCTCGGCCACCCTTATCACCCCAACCCACACCTTATTTCACCACGTTGCGGCGCGCAACACGACCCCGCCTTACAGTTGAAAACACAACAATTTCAAACAGCAGATAAGGTACTACACACAATTTCAACAAGTTCAAATAAGCAACTTACACATTGGTTCGTGTTCTCAATTCAATATCACAACCATGTTACAATATTTCCACAGTTCAAGTGTTTCATCTCTTTCCACAATAAACCAATTCTCAAGTGTTTCGTTTATTTTCCACAAGGTGCCATATAGGCTATCATAGTCATTATTCACAATTCTTTTGCCAAATTAAACTCTCATTTTACATCACTCATAGCTCAACAACAACTTTGAATATCCAACAACAACATCAAGAATTTCACACAATTTGTCAATTTAACACGAAACAAACAAACTTCACACATATAGGCGATTTCACAAGAATCAAAATTAGCCATACATACCTGGTGATGATTTTTCTTCCTACTTTATGCTTACTCACGCTATCTTACTTGTGCCAACCTTGTTCTTGAAGACTCTTACTTCTACTCACTTCTTTTTACTAAAAATCAAGTTCAATAATCATGCATGAGTGAAAAAAATTCTATTTTTAAAGGCTATTATATGCAAACCTCTCTTTACCCAATTAAAACTGAAAATCAAAGAAAATAGTTAGGGTTTTTACCTTGAAAAGATTGGGGAAGTTGAATCCTTGCCCTAGGATCCCTTGGAATTAAGTAGTTGGAACAATCTTTCAAGATGAAGAAATTCTCTCTCTAAAAACCCTCTCTTCTCTCTCTAATTTTGGTGAGATGATATGATAAAATGAAGAAGAAAGGTGTTATATTAAAGAAGAGATCGGGTCAAAATGTTACAAAAATCTGGGCCGGGGTCAATTATGTGGTGCACTATGCGACCGCAGAATCAACATGCGGTCCGCATAGTGACCGCAGAATTGCCCCAAATTTTACACAGGTTCCGTTAAGGAATGCGGTCACTATGCGGACCGCATGTTGATTCTGCGGTCGCAAAGTGCACCGCAGATTTGACATGCGATCGCATATCGACCGCACTTTTGACACGATTTTGGGCAACTCTCCGGAACGTTTTGCGGCAAGAATGCGGTCCGCATGTCAGGTTTGCGGTCGCATTCTTGACCGCATATTTGACACTTTTTCGGAAAAATTATTTCTCTACATTTTTGAAACTTAAATCACTACCAAGGGTCCGAACCGCGGCGAGCTTGCGAGCCGCGAAAAATTCTACGCATTCCTAACACATCATTCGGACCATGACACCACATCTACTAGGTTTTATGCACAAAAATTTTACGGGGCCTTACACCAAGTGGGCCCTCTTGGCCACCCATGACCTTGGCTTTTTAGAGAATCCCACTCCTGTGTCGTAGGACTTTCCGCTTAACAGTCCACCTGGTAGGTTTGTTTCTCCTTCCAGTATCTAGTGTCTTCTTGGATAGTTATAGCGGCCCATAGGCACGAGATGTACCTTGGGGGGGGGCGCTCCTCTGGATATAGTCCTTTCAGGTAGTGGCTTTTTAGTCTATCGTCCATTTGATGGTCGGTGCAAGGCCAGAAATTGGAACACATTGATTCTGCTCATTCCCGTCCATCGCTTCAGGGCCTGTCCCTCGGTGTGGTCAGTACTCCATACTGTTGGGCAGCGAAGCTTACACTTGGTCACTAATTATGACGGTTCACCAGGGCCTCTTTCCTCCTCCCTTTTCTGCTCACTCGTAGGGGTCGGGACCCCCACAAAGGGGGAGGGAGTCGACTGAACATCTCAGCCATTTGCGAGAATTTTGCCCGCATCCGATCCCCAATTATTTTTCACCCCATATGATTGTGTTGGCTGAATTGTGACCTCGTACGATTGTGTCGAGTGAGCAACAGCCACTTCGTCACAGTACTTACTTATGGGCTAACAGGTCACACTTTTTCCAAGTATCCTACAAAGACACTCCCGAGAGCCAGAAGTATTAAAGGAATGGCCATAGGAATGAGCGCATCATGACATCGTAAGATGTCTCACCTGAATGAATTAGTTGGTACTAGAAATGTTAGAAAAATTGAACGAAAGGAGTAATTAGAAGTGAAAAGGACAGAGACATTTCCCAACCAGAAAACAAAGTTCCCACTGATGGTATACTTAGTGTAAGCGAGCTCTAAGATCACATCTTTGGAATGAAATCCAGTTAGAAAAGGAAATCCAATTAGAGATAAGCTGCCTATGAGCATCATGGCATAGGTAAAAGGGAATGAGTAGGCAAGCCCCCCATCTACCACATATCTTGCTCATCCGATATGGCATGAATCACCGAACATGCACCAAGGAATATTAATTCTTTGAAAAATGCGTGATTCATTAATTGAAAGACGCTAACTGAATACTTAGAGATGCCGCAAGCAAAGATCATATAGCCTAATTGAATGCAAGTTGAATAAGCTATGACCCTTTTTAGGCCACTCTGTAATATTCCAGTGGTTGTCGCAAGGAACGACTTCATAGCTCCTGCAAAAGTAATAACAATCAAAGTCGTAGGTGGGTATTCAAAAAAACGGGAGCACCTTGCTATTATGAAAACGCCAGTTGTTACCATAGTAGCTGCATGAATCAAAGCGGATACTGGAGTGGGACCATCCATAGCATCAGGTGACCAAGTATGCGATGCTATCTGTGCAGATTTACCAACAGCAGCAATAAAAAGTAAAATACAAATAAGAGTTATGGCATTCAATCTCATATTACAAGAAATCCAAGAATTTCTTGGGGCACTAGCACTAGCAAAAATGGTTGAAAAGTCTACTGTTTGAAATATAGTAAAACAACCCAAAATCCCAGGATCTAATCCAAAATCAACTACTCGATTGACAAGCATAGTTTTTATAGCTCCTTTATCTTCCTGAAGTCGTGTACACCAGAAATGAATTAACAAATATGAAGCAGGACCTACTCCTCCCATCCCAGGAATAATTGAAGAGAGTTATCTCCAGTCACCAACATTGGCATAACAAAAGTAGGAATGGATAAATAACATATAAATCGAGGGCTATGCGTGTCACGACCCAAATCCAGTCGTGATGGCGCCCAACAATCAAGCTAGGCCAGCCAGACCAACAATTTAATTATAACACAATACCAGTCCCCAAATGGACAACCCAAGAAGAATATATGAGTTTAAGAACTCCAATAATAATAATACTGAACAAAAGTACTGACACTCCCAAAGATCCGGAGTCACAAGTTTAGAGCCTCTAACAAAACCCAACAGGAAATGGAGAGTACGATATAGAAGTACTCAAGTCTGAATACAAAATATACAATAACAACTGGAATGAGAGGAGAAGCTAGGCTCTGCGAACGTAGGCAGCTACCTCAGCAACTCGATGTGACAATGTAAACGCTGGAGATGTCCGTCTACTTGCTCCTGTGTACCTGAGTCTGCACACAAAAGGTGCAGGGAGTAGGGGTGAGTACTAAGTACTCGGTGAGTAACAAATATATACATGTAGCTGACAGTAAGAAATCCACAAAATACCACAAAATGAAGCTACACTACAGTCCGAATCTCCTACGAACTAGCAACAATAATTCCATACAGCTACCACAGAGTAATCCAACAAATACAAATGCAATGCAATGCACATAACTGCTACGGCGTGTAGCCCGATCCAATTTAACGTCGACGGCGCTCACTGGGGGTGTGTACAGACTCCGGAGGGGCTCCTACAGCCCAAGCGCAATACTACTGCGGCGTGCAGCCCGATCCTCATATCAACCACTGCGGCGTGCAGCCCGATCCCATACTCAGTCCATAATAAGCAATTAAGTCACAAAACAGTTCATTTTCCTTAATTCCAGTTCTCAATTCATAATTTATGAAAAATACTTTAACTTTATTAAGTTTGTAAAAATCGGTGACTTAGCATTTCAAAAGTGTGATTACAATTTCCAGGACTGAGATCAGTGATTTAAGCAGTTACAGCTATCACATAAATATTGTCCTCTAAGGACGCTACAGATCGGCACTAGGCCCCAAACAAGGCTTACAGCCCACAAATATAGCAAATACAATGTATTTCCAACACTAACATCATATTATTCATTCCCGGGATGGACCAAGTCTAAATCCCCAATCACAATCAATCCCGCACCTGCCACGGTGTGCGAGCCACGCCCTATTAGCGTCACAATGTGCTAAGCCGGGGTTTCGAACCCTCAAGCTACAATATACACAAACTACTCACCTCTAGCCGGTCGTAGAATCGTCCGCGATGCCTTTTCCTTTGAATTTCGTTGCCTCGTGCGTAGAATCTAGTCAAATAACAATAATTATATCAAATACGGGTCAAAGAATCATAACCCACTTCAATTTATATGAAATTCGCAAAATTACACTAAGTTGGTAAAACCCGACCCCGGGCCCCACTGCTCGGAAAATTCCGAAATTAGTACCAACGCGATCCTTATCTCGCCACGAGTCCGTGCATATAAAATTTATCGAAATCGGAGTTCAAATGGCCTTCCAAATCCAAAAATCCCGTTTTTAATACTTAGGCCACATTTCTTCAAGATTTCAACCCAATTTCATGAAGATTAATGTTAATACTACCATAAATTGATGTTTTTGAGTCAAGAATCTTACCTCCGACAATACCCGATGACTTCTCAGTGATTTCCTCGAGTTTTATTCTCTCTAGGGCTCAAATGTGTGTTTTGGGTTAATGAACCCGTAACTCTCTGTTTCTGGATTAAATTCACTGCCAGACACCATTGTTCATCGCGTTCGCGTGACCCTCTACGCGTTCGCGATGAACAAACCAGCCTTACTCTTCGCGAACGCGACGCTGGCCACGCGTTCGCGATGCTCAAATCCTGTAACCCTTCGCGGACGCGACTCATCCCACGCGTTCGCGATGTTCAACCTCCCAGCCATCCGGATTTCTTCTACGCGTTCGCGATGGACCTCCCGCGAACGCGAAGCACAACATCACGACCCTACGCGAACGCGACCCAAGCAACGCGTTCGCGATGCTTAACACCCCAGACCTACGCGAACGCGACGCCTTCTCCCGCGAACGCGATGCACAAAAGCCTTGGCCTTCGCGAACGCGACACTGGTCACGCGAACGCGAAGGCTTAAGGGCCTGGGCAGAACCTGCAGTTTTCTGCAGAATTTTTCCAAGTTCTAAATGCCCGGTTGATGGTCCGAATCCATCCCGAGGCCCCCCGGACCCCAACGAAAACCACCAACATACCCCAAAACATGATACGGACTTGTTCCAATCATAAAAACACCATACTAAACATCAAAATCACCAATTAACCACGGATTCAAGCCTAAGTTTCTTCAAAACTTTCAAAACTAACATTCAACCCAAAACCCGATCAAACGATGTCCGAATGACCTGAAAATTTGCAGACATATCCAAAATCACATAACGAAGCTACAGAAATTGTCGGAATTCCATTCCGACCCCCGGATCAAAATATCACCTACCATCCGGTTTCGCCAAAATTCAACATTCGCCAATTCAAGCTTAAAACTACACCGGACCTCCGAATTCAATTCCGATTGTTCTCCTAAGTCATAAATGATCCCCGGAACTAGTCGAATCATCAGAATCCGGTTCCGAGCACTCTAACTCAATAGTCAACTCTTGGTTGACTTTTCATATTCAAGCTTTCTTCAAACATGCTATTTATTTCATTTTCAATTCAAATCACTCATAACTCACCCGATATACTCTAATACTGATTTTAAAAGCATAATATATGTAAATGCAAGGTAACGGGGTGGTAATTCCCGTAACGACGGGCCGGGTCGTTACATTCTCCCCAACTTAAACAAACGCTCGTCCGCGAGCGGGTTAAGAAACATACCCGGAGCATCAAATAAGTGTGGATATCTGCTCCGCATTTCCTGCTCGGTCTCCCAAGTTGCTTCCTCCACAGGACGACCTCTCCACTGCACTTTCACTGAAGCTATATCCTTAGATCTCAGCTTACGAACCTGTCTACCCAAAATGGCTACTGGTTCCACATCATAAGTCAAATCCTCATCTAGCTGTATCGTGCTGAAGTCCAACACATGAGACGGGTCTCCGACATACTTCCAGAGCATAGATACATGGAACACCGGGTGAACTCCCGATAAACTGGGTGGCAAAGCAAGCATATAAGCCACCTCCCCAACTTTCCTAAGAACCTCAAAAGGTCCAATAAACCTTGGGCTCAACTTCCCTTTCTTTCCAAACCTCATGACACCTTTCATAGGCGAAACTTTCAGCAACACCTTCTCACCTACTGAATAAGACACATCTCGGACCTTCCGGTCTGCATAACTCTTCTGACGCGACTGAGATGTACGAAGTCTCTCCTGAATCACCTTCACCTTATCTAAGGCATCTTGGACTAACTCTGTCCCTAACAACCTAGCCTCGCCGGGCTCGAACCAACCAACTGGAGATCTACACCGCCTCCCATATAAAGCTTCATACGGTGCCATCTGAATGCTGGACCGATAGCTATTATTGTAAGCAAACTCCGCCAAAGGCAAATAATCAGCCCATGAACCACCAAAATCAATGACACAAGCACGCAACATGTCCTCCAATATCTGAATAGTACGCTCAGATTGCCCATCCGTCTGTGGATGAAATGCTGTGCTCAACTCTACCTGTGAACCCAACTCTCGCTGAAATGTCCTCCAGAACTGAGATGTGAACTGGGTACCTCTGTCCGATATAATGGAAATAGGAACTCCATGCAATCTCACTATCTCACGGATGAATATCTCGGCCAACCGCTCCGAGGTATAGGTAGTACACACTGGGATGAAGTGAGCTGACTTAGTCAACCTATCCACCACCACCCAAACTGAATCAAACTTCCTCGCCTGTCCGAGGGAGTCCACTAACAAAGTCCATAGTTATTCTTTCCCACTTCCACTCGGGAATATCGATACGCTGGAATACACCACCAGGTCTCTGATGCTCATACTTGACCTGCTGACAGTTTAGACACCGAGCCACATGGCTCACAATATCTTTCTTCATCTTTCTCCACCAGTAATGCTGCTTCAAGTCCTGATACATCTTTGCGGCTCCTGGATGAATAGAATACCGCGAACTGTGGGCCTCCTCCAATATCATCTCACGAAGGCCATCAACATTGGGCACACATATCCGGCCCTGCATCCGCAATACACCATCACTATCAATAGTGACATCTCTAGCATCATCATGCTGAACTCTGTCCTTAAGGACAAGTAAGTGTGGATCATCATACCGGCGCTCTCGAATACGATCATATAAAGAAGAACGAGCTACTACACAAGCCATCACCCGACCGGGCTCAGAAATATCCAGCCTTACCATCTGATTAGCTAACGCCTGAACATCAACTGCTAGGGGTCTCTCCCCAACTGGAATATACGCCAAACTGCCCATACTAATAGCCTTTCGGCTCAATGCATCAGCCACTACATTGGCTTTCCCGGGATGATACAAGATAGTAATATCATAGTCTTTAAGCAATTCAAGCCATCTCCGCTGCCTCAAATTTAGATCTTTTTGCTTAAACAAATGCTGAAGGCTGCGGTGGTCTGTATATACATCACAAGATACACCATATAGATAATGCCTCCAAATCTTCAAGGCATGAACAATAGCGGCTAACTCCAAATCATGAACAGGGTAGTTCTTCTCGTGGGGCTTTAGCTGACGAGAAGCATATGCAATAACTCTACCCTCCTGCATCAACACACAACCGAGTCCAACTCTGGAAGCATCACAATACACCGTATATGACCCCGAGGCCGATGGTAACACAAGTACTGGAGCCGTGGTCAAAGCCTCCTTGAGCTTCTGAAAGCTCTCCTCACATTCATCAGACCACACAAATGGAGCATTCTTCTGTGTCAGTTTAGTCAACGGTGAAGCAATAGATGAGAAATCCTGAACAAACCGACGATAATAACCTGCCAAGCCGAGAAAACTCCGAATCTCTGTAGCTGAGGAAGGTCTGGGCCAATTCTGCACTGCCTCAACCTTCTGAGGATCAACCCGAATACCATCACTGGACACTATATGTCCCAGAAAACCCACAGTATCAAGCCAGAACTCACACTTAGTGAATTTTGCATAAAGCTTCTCTTCTCTCAACCTCTGCAATGCCACTCTCAAATGCTGTGCATGCTCCTCCTGGCTGCGTGAATATACCGGGATATCATCAATAAACACAATCACAAAAGAATCAAGGTACGGCCGAAATACACTATTCATCAAGTGCATGAATGCTGCTGGGGCATTAGTCAACCCGAAAGACATCACCAGGAACTCGTAGTGCCCATATCGCGTCCCGAACGCTGTCTTCATAATGTCTGAGTCCCTGATCTTCAACTGATGATAGCCCGATCGAAGATCAATCTTAGAAAATACACTAGCTCCCTGTAGCTGATCAAATAGGTCCTCAATACGAGGTAATGGGTACTTATTCTTCACTGTTACCTTGTTCAGTTGCCTGTAATCAATGCACATTCTCATTGTGCCATCTTTCTTCTTCACAAACAACACCGGTGCACCCCAAGGTGACACACTTGGACGAATAAAACCCTTATCTAAGAGTTCCTGAAGCTGTTCTTTCAATTCTTTTAACTCTGCTGGTGCCATGCGATAGGGAGGAATAGAAATGGGCTGAGTGCCCGGCACCAAGTCAATACCAAAGTCAATATCTCTATCAGGCGGCATGCCTGGCAGGTCTGTTGGAAATACATCCGGAAACTCCCTCACAATGGGGACCGAATCAAGACTGGGTGTCTCAGCCTTAACATTTCTAATGAAGGCCAAATAAGACAAACAACCCTTGCCAATCATTCGTTGGGCCTTTATATAAGAAATCACCCTGTCGGACACATAATCAGTCAAGCCACGCCACTCGATCCTCGGATTACCTGGAATAGCTAGTGTGACTGTCTTGGCATGACAGTCTAGAATAGCATGATAAGGAGATAGCCCATCCATGCCTAGGATAACATCGAAATCTACCATGCCCAGTAGTAATAGATCAACTCGGGTCTCCAGACCCCCAATAGTAATAATACAGGATCGATATACCTGATCCACAATAACAGTATCCCCCACTGGGGTAGACACAAGTACGGGCAAATCAAGAATACCACGGGTAATACCCAAAAGATGTGCAAAATAAGTAGAGACATAAGAATAGGTGGATCCGGGATCAAATAAGACGGAAGCATCCCTGTGGCAGACTGAGATAATACCTGAAATGACCGCATCTGAAGCACTAGCATCCTTCCTGTCCGGAAGAGCATAGAAACGAGCCTGACCTCCACCAGTACGATCCTCGCCCCTGGGGCGACCTCTGGATACCTGGCCACCAGTCCTAGCCGACTGTGCTGGCGCTGAAGAAACAGGAGTAGAAGACGAAGGTTGATCCCTCCGCTGAGACCGCTTACGAAGCCACTGAGGACACTCTCTCCCGATATGGCCCAAATCACCGCACTCAAAACAACGGCCTGAAGATGGAAGAAGGGGCTGCTGAGGACCCCTCGCTACCGATGAATCCTGTGCTGAGGAAACAGGAGTAGAGCTCTGAGCTGGAAGAGCACTCAGTGCAGGCTGACTCTGCTGGCGGCTCTGCTGACCCTGATAACCCTGCTGGCCTTGACGACCACGATCAGATGAAACCCCACTGGACTCTGTGCGTCCAGACTGATGAGACCTGAAAGAGCGACCTCTGCTATGCTGAAATTGGCCCCTAGACGGAGCACCACTGTAACTGCCAGTACCACGAGGCCTCTTAGCCTCTCTCTCCTCTCGCTCTCTGCGGCGATCTGTCTCAATGTGACGGGCAGCATCAACCACCTCCTCAAAGGTAACTGTAGAAACTCTCTCCCTGGTCATCAATATGCGGATGGGATAAATAAGACCATCAATAAATCTCCGGATCCTCTCCCTGTCGGTAGGAACCATCCACATGGCATGACGGGCCAGCTATGTGAATCTCATCTCGTACTGATTCACTGTCATCTCTCCCTGTTTCAACCACTCGAACTGACGTCGCAGCTCCTCTCTCTGAGACTGAGGCACGTACTTCTCCAAAAATACCGTGGAGAACTGCTGCCAGGTGAGGGGCACTGCCCCAGCGGGCCTACGCCTCTCAAAATCCTCCCACCACTGGAAAGCTGCACCTGTGAACTGGAAAGTGGTGAATGAAACACCGCTGGACTCTAGAATACCCGCGGTGCGAAGCATGCGCTGACATCGGTCAAGAAAACCCTGGGCATCCTCGCCCTCAGCTCCACTGAATGTCGGAGGCTGTAGCCTCTCAAATCTCTCCAAACGACGCTGCTCATCGTCGGGCATAACTGGAACCACATATGCAGGAGCCGGTGCAACGGGCGCAATTTGGCCGAACCGGCTCGGGTGTGTGAGCCACGGGGTCCGATTCCCTCCCTCGCTCGGCAGTAGCAGCAACTACCTGTGCCAAGCCTGTGCACACTGATAAGATCTGAGCCAAGGTCTCCTGAAGACCTGGTATGACAATGGGCACTGCCGGTACCTGAACCTGAGTTGTCGGAGCGTCTGCCGCTGGAATCTGGTCCTGAGTTTGGGCCACTGGTGTAGGAATCTGACCTTGAGTCTGGTCAGCTGGTGGGTCAGCAGGCACTGGCACTGCTGCCCTACCTCTACCACGACCACGGCCTCCGGGTGCCAATGGTGGTCGTCCGCCACGTCCGTTAGCTCGTGTTCTCGCCATCTGCGAGAGAATAGAATATAGAAAGATTTAATTTCATGATAATACAAATCGTACGATATGAATTCAAGAAAATGAGGTTTTTTCCTAAAGTTTCTGTAGCCCTTCGAAGATAGATACGGACGTCTACATACCGATCTGCGAAAGCCTACTAAACCGGCTCATAACTCGCGAGTCCTAATAACCTACAGCTCTGATACCAACTTGTCACGACCCAAATCCAGTCGTGATGGCGCCCAACAATCAAGCTAGGCCAGCCAAACCAACAGTTTAATTATAACACAATACCAGTCCCCAAATGGACAACCCAAGAAGAATATATGAGTTTAAGAACTCCAATAATAATAATACCGAACAAAAGTACTGACACTCCCAAAGATCCGGAGTCACAAGTCTAGAGCCTCTAACAAAACCCAACAGGAAATAGAGAGTACGATATAGAAGTACTCAAGTCCGAATACAAAATATACAATAACAACTGGAATGAGAGGAGAAGCTAGGCTCTGCGAACGTAGGCAGCTACCTCAGCAACTCGATGTGACAATGTAAACGCTGGAGATGTCCGTCTACTGCTCCTGAGTACCTGAGTCTGCACACAAAAGTGCAGGGAGTAGGGGTGAGTACTAAGTACTCAGTGAGTAACAAATATATACATGTAGCGGACAGTAAGAAATCCACAAAATACCACAATATGAAGCTACACTACAGTCCAAATCTCCTACGAACTAGCAACCACAATCCAATACAACTACCACAGAGTAATTCAACAAATACAAATGCAATGCAATGCACATAACCGCTACGGCGTGTAGCCCGATCCAATTTAACGTCGACGGCGCTCACTGGGGGTGTGTACAGACTCCGGAGGGGCTCCTACAGCCCAAGCGCAATACTACTGCGGCGTGCAGCCCGATCCTCATATCAACCACTGCGGCGTGCAGCCCGATCCCATACTCAGTCCATAATAAGCAATTAAGTCACAAAATAGTTCATTTTCCTTAATTCCAGTTCTCAATTCATAATTTATGAAAAATACTTTAACTTTATTAAGTTTGTAAAAATCGGTGACTTAGCATTTCAAAAGTGTGATTACAATTTCCAGGACTGAGATCAGTGATTTAAGCAGTTACAGCTATCACATAAATATTGTCCTCTAAGGACGCTACAGATCGGCACAAGGCCCCAAACAAGGCTTACAGCCCACAAATATAGCAAATACAGTGTATTTCCAACACTAACAACATATTATTCACTTCCGGGATGGACCAAGTCTAAATCCCCAATCACAATCAATCCCGCACCTGCCACGGTGTGCGAGCCACGCCCTATTAGCGTCACAATGTGCTAAGCCGGGGTTTCGAACCCTCAAGCTACAATATACACAAACTACTCACCTCTAGCCGGTCGTAGAATCGTCCGCGATGCCTTTTCCTTTGAATTTCGTTGCCTCGTGCGTAGAATCTAGTCAAATAACAATAATTATATCAAATACGGGTCAAAGAATCATAACCCACTTCAATTTATATGAAATTCGCAAAATTACACTAAGTTGGTAAAACCCGACCCCGGGCCCCACTGCTCGGAAAATTCCGAAATTAGTACCAACGCGATCCTTATCTCGCCACGAGTCCGTGCATATAAAATTTATCGAAATCGGAGTTCAAATGGCCTTCCAAATCCAAAAATCCCGTTTTTAATACTTAGGCCACATTTCTTCAAGATTTCAACCCAATTTCATGAAGATTAATGTTAATACTACGATAAATTGATGTTTTTGAGTCAAGAATCTTACCTCCGACAATACTCGATGACTTCTCGGTGATTTCCTCGAGTTTTCTTCTCTCTAGGGCTCAAATGTGTGTTTTGGGTTAATAAACCCGTAACTCTCTGTTTCTGGATTAAATTCACTGCCAGACACCATTGTTCATCGCGTTCGCGTGACCCTCTACGCGTTCGCGATGAACAAACCAGCCTTACTCTTCGCGAACGCGACGCTGGCCACGCGTTCGCGATGCTCAAATCCTGTAACCCTTCGCGGACGCGACTCACCCCACGCGTTCGCGATGTTCAACCTCCCGGCCACCCGGATTTCTTCTACGCGTTCGCGATGGACCTCCCGCGAACGCGAAGCACAACATCACGACCCTACGCGAACGCGACCCAAGCAACGCGTTCGCGATGCTTAACACCCCAGACCTACGCAAACGCGACGCCTTCTCCCGCGAACGCGATGCACAAAAAGCCTTGGCCTTCGCGAACGCGACACTGGTCACGCGAACGCGAAGGCTTAAGGGCATGGGCAGAACCTGCAGTTTTCTGCAGAATTTTTCCAAGTTCTAATTGCCCGGTTGATGGTCCGAATCCATCCCGAGGCCCCGGGACCCCAACGAAAACCACCAACATACCCCAAAACATGATACGGACATGTTCCAATCATAAAAACACCATACTAAACATCAAAATCACCAATTAACCACGGATTCAAGCCTAAGTTTCTTCAAAACTTTCAAAACTAACATTCAACCCAAAACCCGATCAAACGATGTCGGAATGACCTGAAAATTTGCAGACATATCCAAAATCACATAACGAAGCTACAGAAATTGTCGGAATTCCATTCCGACCCCCGGATCAAAATATCACCTACCATCCGGTTTTCGCCAAAATTCAACATTCGCCAATTCAAGCTTAAAACTACACCGGACCTCCGAATTCAATTCCGATTGTTCTCCTAAGTCATAATTGATCCCTCGGAACTAGTCGAATCATCAGAATCCGGTTCCGAGAACTCTAACTCAATAGTCAACTCTTGGTTGACTTTTCATATTCAAGCTTTCTTCAAACATGCTATTTGTTTCATTTTCAATTCAAATCACTCCTAACTCACCCGATATACTCTAATACTGTTTTAAAAGCATAATATATGTAAATGCAAGGTAACGGGGTGGTAATTCCCGTAACGACGGGCCGGGTCGTTACAATGCGGATCCTCAGACACATATGAAATGGAATAAAGATGGACCAAGCTACTTATGAACGTAACCACAATTAACATCACTACGTTCGGGCTATCGAACACGGGGTCAGAAGTGAATTACGAGTTGGACCAATATGCGAATCGAGCGAGCTCCCCTTGCATGCAATGATGTGGTGGTAAACCTCTCATTCTATTTTAGTGCTATTCGAACTGTGCGAGAAGGTTTCCCATCACACGGCTCACCAATTTGATATTCCGCAGGAACCGTATGTCCGAACAGACCTGGAAAAAGGGTAAGGCCTCGCTTTCCTTTGCCATTCAAGTGTACGGTATCTGTCGTGCTTAGGCCTCTTCTTCCCTTACCTAATGAAAGAGTCCACTGCCTGCCTTAGTAGTCTCAAATAAGGCGTGCATGCCTTCCCCTTTAGTAGGTTATTCACTAACGAAACTACCAAAAGAGTGATTCAGTCAATGTAGAGGTGCACTTGAAATGGGGGTGTGTTGTCCCTATTAGGCTGGGCCCTTCACCATAAGGCCCCACCATCGGGGCATAAGCGCCCTCTTGCTACCCATATGCGACGTACCGTCTTAGCCTTCCCCGACCAGGATCGCTCCCACACCTGTAGCATTGGTGATCGTCCTCCTCAACTGTGTATCGATTGAAAGGCAGGTGATGTGCCGAAGAAATTCGGCACATTTACATACTAATTGCTTAGATATTAACTTGTTTTATTGCAAAATTTAGTCCATACTTATGTAGTTTTGTACTCTTATAGATCAAGAGGAAGAAAAGATCAAGGACACGAATATGGAAGCAAAAAGACAAGAAAAGGCCAAAGTATTGCACAAGTGCAAATCTGCAGACCACTCTGCGGTCGTAGATCGCAAATGCGGACTGCATAATTGTGCCTCAAATCGCACAGCATTACGGTGTCTGGAGCTAAAAATTGTGTCAAGAATGCAGCGCATTCTGCGATCGCATAACCAACATGTGGACCGTATTTGAGCCGCAAAATAAACAAGAAGAAAACCTAGGTTCAACTCTGCGGTGCCATCTGCGGTCGCATAATCGCAATGCGGACCGTAGAATGGTAATGCGACGGAAGACTGGCAACTAGGGTTTTGGATCTGCGGAGCGGCTCCTCAAGATGCGGACCGCAGAGCTGTTATGCGACAGATTTGCGGTCGCAAATACGACCTGGAAGGGCAAACTTGTCCAATTTTTGTTCCGAATTTGGTCCCTCTATAAATAGTTTTTAGAATCTTGTGTGGGCTCATCTCGCCTTCTCTTTACACTAGATTCCGAGACTTTAATATCTTATCTTTTGGAAGCTTTTGGTTGAAGATTCTCTTACATTGTAAGAATTTATGATATTTAATATACATTGTATTTTGTATTTTAGCATGTGTGGCTAAACTTAAATACTAGGGTTGTGTACCCTAAATTGGTGTTATGTAAATGGGTGTTTAACATTGAATATATGCATAATGGTTGGTTGATATTTATTTACTTCTCAATCTTTCACTTATTGTTGGTGGTTGCAAACATTAACAAAAGCCATTTAAGTCTTACTTTGCTTGGAAAAGTGAGTTATATTTTGGAAGAAGTAAATAACAAAGACTCGAGGCCTTACACCTAGTTTAATAGAATCGCTTAGGGATAAGTGGGTTTTATTTGGCATATATTGATTGTTATTAATTGCAACTCTTAGACTTTTGGGAAAAAGCAAAAGAGGAAATACTATTCAATTATTGGGAAATATTGGGTAGTTGCATAGATATCAATTGCATATCAATAACCAACCATTAAAAATATATCATATTAACACCGATAGCATTACACTTCATTTATGGGAACACAACCTTGGTTTAAATCAATCTCATTAATTACTACATCAAACATTCATAGTAGTTCTTGCTCTAAAACAACTCGCACTCGTACTCTTGCTACTCTTACTACATTTTCATGTTACCACTAACGAAATAGATTTAAGATTCTATTCGGGTAACACACTAATTCCAGTAACTGTTTCACACCTATTCCCTATGGGATTCGACCCCAACCTTGTTGGGTTACTATATTTGACACTGACCGCCTTACACTAATTATTAAAGTGTAATTTGAGTGTATCAGCAGGGCGGCAGAACCCCAAACAAAGGGAGTGGTTACGTCCTGTATGTCCCCCCATATTCCCGACATGCTATGGTACCTCGGAGTGGGTAGGAGCGTGTCGAGTCTGTATCGCCGCGGAGTAACAGCCGTGTCCGGATCCGATCTATTTACTCGGCAATTCATCCTGTGACTTCACGATTGCCAAAGAAGCCCCAAGAAGCATCAAACATTTCCGATGAGATCTATGGAGCAATTCTAAAATAGCAAGCACTAGCTCCCGGTGCGACTTCGTAAAAAAGAAATCAAAGAGATGATCGAAGAGGATGAAACGCGTGTATTGGTTATTATAGTGGTTCCCTCTTTTCCTAGAAAACGTCTGAAACAACCTGCTACAAAACTACCGAGCAGGGGTAAAAATACGATAAGTAGATACATAATTTAGAGTGTGATCAGACAACCAAAAATCAGACAATGACAGAGCGGCCTGTGATTTAATGATAGATTAATCGACGATAGAACGAAGAACGAAACTTTACGACATCTTTTTCCTAGACGTTCACTTGCATCACATCATCTTCAACCAACCTCCTCCCGAGAAGCCCATGGGATCCGCTCTACAGATACCATCAAATCCCAATTTCTGAGATACCACATCAGCCCTATCACTACTACTCCTAGGTTATCAAGGAACGCTAGGCATCAGAATTCAAAAAGTTCTCTTTTTTTTGTCAGCGGATTTCGCTCTTCAAGTTCTTCTTTGATCTACCACTGTTAGAACACCACAATATTCGTCTTCTTGGGGTTAATGTTCTCAATGGTTAATCGATCATTGGATATCCTTTTCCTTCTGCGATAGAATGGAAGAAAAGTTATGAAACCTACGATGGCTACTCAATAACCTCCTTTTACTTTCTCAATAATAAACCTTCGACCTTTGTATTCGTTCGCCAAATCTTGTTCAGTTCCATCCAAGCTCGATTTTGTGTGAATCTTCGTGGAAGAAGAACAAGAAGTGGTTCACCAGCCACTACAACTGTAGATCCCACCAAATCATTAAACCTGGCGGTTGCTTGCTCTTTGATCAGTGATTCACCGGCCATTAGATCGATAAAGAATCTCTCTAAAATATGCTCTTTCATTAGTGATTCACCAGCCACTAGATCCAGGAATCCCACCTTATTTTTAAACCTGGTGGCTCGGTTGATTGGCACTCCTGTAGGCTAGTCTTGCATACAAATTCTGGGTGTCCCAAGTCCTGCATCCACCAAGAATATTTCTTCCCTCAAGCGTAAAACTTCAGATTGTAAGGCGTTTCCACTACATAAAAAAAAACTGGAATTTTTCCTCCTCTTCGTGTTCTATTGATCAGAAGCATCCAGCAGCGCCGCGCCTGTAGAAAGAGTGTTGCTACTGAGTTAAGCTATTGTTGGGGAACTCGGTATAAGCGATTTTCCGCTTCCACCTTTCTAGGCTTTACAATAGCTCCCCCTTTTCTTTTCCAATTTCTTCTTTTCGTTCTACTTAGGTGGAGCAATCCGAACTCTCGACAGAATATAAATGAGGACCACAGGCCTATATAAACACCTCAACGAACTCATGTGGACACTCCTCAGCCCCAGGACAATCTCTCAAATACAGATGTTGATGTTCTTGACCCATTTTTCTTTTCTTTGCTGATTCATCTCAATGAAATTTTCCATGTTGCACTATGTTACTTACGGATGTATGCATACGGTCCGGGAACACTTTGGGGTGAACACCCTTCCGAACAAGTAGGGTCAATAGTTCAGCATTTAGGCCGTAACATTTAGCAACAAATAAATATTTAACCCAACAATTGCTCTCCGAACCAAACTAGATAGTCTCCTATCACTAGGCTCACCAACCAACCTGGACTTTTTTTTTGTATTATTCCTACCGGATATCAAAACAAACCATAAGGATTGTTTCCAGCCATGAGTTCCCTTATGACATAAGTGCTGTTGGGTGGGGTGGGCCATTCCATCAAATCTTTGAGAAGGGGCCCAACCTCGTATTTAATGGTCGGCATGGCGATAGGCTTTGTTTCTACGACTGTCTTCCCAGCCGTTGAAAGACTGAGCGAGAACGGTAAGGGGCACACAAACAAAGACTATCGTTGTACGGGGATGCGATTCGCCAAGCTGGGGCAAAGAAAGTTGTCCGACCCTACCGAAGTACCAAAGGCTTTCGAGCCTTACACCTCCCTATTAAAGGACCTAAAAAAGGCTTTCAGTAGCGCCCTTAGAATCTAATTTGAAGCGCCAGTAGTTGTAGCTGTGGCCACACCAACCCTTTCGTTCTTATCGCTCCAGATTCCGATCTATAATACCTCCTGGCGGTACAATGTAAACCTCTTCCTTAGAAGCAGGTAATAACCTAACCTTTAAGAATTTGTTCAAGGGGAGACCCTCTGATCTATCAATGGAATGATTTCCATGTGTGGCGTGATAAGGAAGCCTACAAAAGATCGATTGAGACTTCCTCCACGGTCCCACAAAGATCTCTACGTACTTGTCCAAGACAAGTGATATCTTTGGTCTGCGTGCCTGGGAGGAGCTCAAACAAAGAAGTGTCTGGTCCGGTCCGAATTCAGGCACGACCCGCCCGTCTGCTGCTAGGTCTGCAAATCGCACCAGACGAGGGCGTCGCTATGCCCCTTAATGAATCGAATGGTCCTTCAACCTTCATTTGATTCCGACGACCGGCATAGATCTCATGAGACCCGCCCACTATTACTATGAAAAAAGCTCTGCCCTTTCCTTCGCTACTAGGAAAGTAAGCAACTTCTATTTGCGCCGGACCTTGAGTCGAATTGATCGTGTCATATGAAATGTCCATCAATGATGGTTCATTAAAGTCCATTTATTTAGACTCCCTCCCCCTTCTCAACATAGAAAAAGATCGAGAGGGGCCCGA
Source organism: Nicotiana noctiflora (assembly GCA_032618575.1). Lineage (NCBI taxonomy): Eukaryota > Viridiplantae > Streptophyta > Magnoliopsida > Solanales > Solanaceae > Nicotiana > Nicotiana noctiflora. Next base: position 148,543 of record JASVEL010008471.1, read on the forward strand.
AAGCTCCCAAAGAACGGAAACGGAATTCGATTCACTCTCCATTCTCTCTTAAATAAATAAAGCTCGCCATGGGCGGCGTCTTTCCCTGTTGTTGTCTTCCCGCCATGAGAAAGACTCACAGAAGATGTATTCCCAGCACGCGGAGGATCCGTTGAGAGTTTGTCTCGGTAGGGAACTGAAAGATCTTTTCCCCTATTGTATTGAATCAATAAAAAAAAAGAGGTCATTGCTACGGCCCCATATTGTTTGATCCAATATTGACCGATGACAAGCCCCCACTTCCATAGATCATTGGTTTGACCTCCCGTAGTGGTCCTTGCTTTTAAGAAAGCGGAGCGGGGCCAATTTCTCGTACTTGCTCAGTGTGCCCCCCTTTCTTCGAGTGCCCAGCCCGGTTCACTAGGCTGTTGGCTTACCAAGCACTTGCCCGCTGCTCCTGCCGCCTACTTGGCGGGCAGAGCACTCGTTATCCTGACTTTTCTCTCTACTAGGGCACTCCTATTGCTATAGCCATAAGCTATGGCAGCTCCAGCTCGCAACCACAGGGACCCTCCCCGCGAGGCCGGAGTGGGCTCAGCGGTCAGCCTCCATTCGAATTATGTTAGGGGGTCTTTCGCTTTTGCCAGATCTAGAGAGATACTACAAGTCCTCCGTCCCAGATTACATCGCCGCGGCCATCTGGTTCACTGGTACTACCAAAAAGTCTCATGCTTATGTAACTGGTATTGATGGTTTGATTATCTTGGACCACGAGGACCCCAGTCGTGCTTCAGGTTTCCATTCCAATTATCATATTGATGATATATCTCCTCGTGCTCTGCCATAAGAACTTGGAGTCCGTATCATGGTGAAGATAAGGTAAGGCTGTGATGTTTGCTCAAAAAACAGACCGAACGCCTTCGAGTTATTGGATCATCCAACTCGGCAGCATTCATGAGTCGCTAGTTCAGCTGTCCCTCGGTGACAAGCTCGAGAAGTACAATGCATGGGCCCCCCGTTGTTTCTTTCTATCAGTCTCACCCAGCAAGCCACCCCAACCCTACAGTTAAAAAAGGTAAGCGCCTAGCGCGAGCCTTATTTATTAGTTTAGTAAAGTGAAGCTTGGGCTCCCTAAAGACTAAAGAAATTCATAAAAAAAGGGGGGGGGTGGAGACTTATTCAACAGGCTATGACACCCAAACCAACTGAGGGAAGTCGCATCCGTCCCATCGCAAGCACCTACAATGTTATGATCTCATTGGTTTACCCTAGTTTCTTTGGTAGTTTAATGTACGGTCGTCCCTCCAACAAGAAAAGGTATAAATATGGACACTTCTCTTCCATTTGGATCGGAGAATTTATGGAGGAAATCGGGTTTTAAATTCTCATAAACCGCACGATTATAGAGCCAAAGGGAATAGGCCGCGCCTAAAATCATCCCAAGCGCTACTAATGTGGCTACTAAGCTATTTCTTTGGAAACTCCTACTAAGATGAGAAATTCCCCAATAAAGCTGCTAGTACCAGGTGAACTCATATTGGCCAAAGGGGAAGAGAAGAAAATGGTAGAAAGATTCGGCATGGTTCTCACTGAACCTCCATAATATCTAACAAGTTGAGTCTTATGTCAATCATATAGAACACCAACACATAGAAAAAGGGCTTAGGAAGCCAGTCCATGACTTGACATCGGTAGAATGCTACATCCAATTCCCTATATATTCGATAGAGCCAAAGATTCCCCCACTGATCGGAGTACGCCGATTACCCCCCAAACAGTACAATATAGTTACCACCTATCATACGGCTGTCTAGCTTAACTTCTTTTCTGGTCGTTCCGCTCTGTCGATCGATGGTAGTATAAGGGATCCTTAACCCCCCGAAATATTTTACATAATTGTTCCTACTTCCTATCCATAGTTAGCATGTATCTCTCCCGGTCATACATTATTATTACATCGTAGATCCCCACCCCAACGCTCTCTTCTTTATCAGTAAACCGGAACATAGTGCATAGGTACTCTTTGATGCAGCGGGGACGAGACGGCATGACATACTACGATCACGTACAGAAGTGCTGTCCTTCATCTTGGCAATATGGAACCTCTCAACAGCTCCCGTTTTTTTATAGGGTCCTATCGAGATATGTAGGCCCAAGCCTTTCCCCACTCCCCTCCCTCCATTCTCTTTCCCACTCATGAAAGAAGATAAGAAAGGATTCATTTTTTTCTTTCATGTGAACGGCCCTATCTTATATCGAAATGTTTTTCGTGCTATTCACCACGTTGAGAAAGACCAACCTCCTATGTATCATACTCTTTTTGTACCTCGAAGGGGGGGTCCTTCTTATGATGCTACGGATGGCTGTCCGAAGTAGAAGAGGTAAACTCGGACTCGAATAGGATAAGATTGTGCGCGCCGACCCTTCGGGTCTCATATTTTGGCTGATTTTACCGTACCTCAGTCCCCTATGTTAGGTGGCCATAATATTTTGTTACGTTCTACCACTGTTACACCAGAATAAAAGGTTCCACATGAGCTCCCGTTTTGCAGCGTGGTGGCAGGACTGCTAGGGGAGTGGCTCCGGGTATAGATAGGGTTAAATCTGTTGGGGTCATGCAAATACATAGGCCCCTTCCTTTCTTTTTTGGACGAATAGGGAGGTTTCGAAGGCGCTTTCAGATCTACGGTCCCTCAGAGTGAAGGGTTAGGCAAGTAGTATGGGCCCTCTGACTTCAAGCTATGTGCTGTGCGGCTCCCGCAAAGCGAATGAAGGGAAGCTCTTCGAGCTTCTGGGTGAGGTTACGCTTACTCTCAGCCTCTTTGATTGGTAGGCGAGCAGCCTAAGCCCCCTACTTAAGATTCAATTCATAAGGCTAATTTTATGTTGTCGTGAGGATTTGGTTAGACCGACTACTATAGGCTAGCTACTTCTAGCTTCTATACTGGCCATTCCACTTTGGTGTAGTTTTCGTTTGTATTGGTGCTGAATGAAGATATCAAACAAAGGCGAGCAATATAAGCCCTTCTCCGGCCTGGGAAACGCAGCGAACTCTAGAAGCTAAGGCTTTGTTCACCTCTGGACACGAACACTATTTTGTCTACAGCGGAAACCCGCCTTAGGGATTGAACTACAATAAGATAAGTCAATGTTCAATCTAAGACAGTACTGAGCGCTTATAGCTTGTAGTGAACAGCCCCATTATGAAACCAACTGAAAGCAGCCTTTGGTACTTAAGTAGTTAAGGTTTGGAACCCTTGCAACTATGATAGAAAACCGTTTGCTTGTTGTCAAACCCTTCGCATTTCTTTTGAATCAAAGTAGGTCGGGACTGTTGTATTTTAGTCGGCCGGGGGAAGCTGTAGCTTCATGCTCCGCTTCTCTCGCGCTTGCTTGCGTGAAGGCTTAGAGCCCTTTTCGCTAGGTCCAAAAGCTTCCCAAAAGATCTGATCCAACAGAAATCCCGCATTGAGCGTAACTGATATATGGCTATGGCTAGCCGATCATATCATTCCATAAAAAAAATCTATATATATAAAGAGATCCCCTAGATATACAGATAGAATAGATGTTCACGGATAGACAAACATTCCATTGATTCTTTGTTTTTGGGGTGAAAAAGCTCGTCGATCCAAATGAATCATTCTTCTGGTCTCTCTTTGCTCCCCACCCTAAAACTGAGCCATGGCATAGTGCCCATTCACGTCACACACGGGAAGGCAACGAAGTTCAGTTCATGAGATCGCAGCACAGCGGAGTGAAGCAGTCGCGACACGAAGTTCCTTACCTTAGCTGGATCTCGCTGAGGCCACCTAAATTGTAGGTAGGTGGCGAATGTGTGACATTTGGAGTTGTCATTCATGCACCTATCCCCAGTGGAAGAATGAGTGATCTGTTCCCTTCTTGATTATTGCCTTACCACTCGGTCCCCGATGGCCAGCGGGGGATTCGGTATAGTAGCTCAGGTTCGTTTGCGCTGCGCGTTCCCGCTGGACAAGACACATGTTAGATGTAGGAAGTATGGTTCTGAAAGTGACTTCGGTTCGCTTGTTCAGGCTCAACTCCTCGCTTTACGTTAGCGGACCTACAGGTCGGGCCGGGGCTCTGCGCTCTTTCTTTCTGTTTGGGATGATACCGGGGAGAGAAGGGAATGCGTCGAGGCAGCGAACAAGACAACTACATTTTGGCTTTTCCCTCCATGAGATAAGCCTATTGTATTGGACCTATTGATAGATAAGAGAATTGAGCGGGCCTAAAAGCGCTTGGGCTCTCTACGTACGATGTAGACTACATCCGATACATATTGATTTCTTTCAAATGGATCAATAATAGATAGTTATCTCATCAATAGATAGAAATAGGAGACTTCCAATTATTCTTGAGAGATTCCCTCTCTAACACTTTCGATCTATCAGAATAGATCAGGCTATCTATCAATCGATTTGAAAATAGCATGCTCATCTTGCTTTTCATTCATTTTCACCACAAAAACATAGCCGCCACAATAAGAAGCAGGCAAAGCAGCTGAAAGTACTCGTTTCATGCCCTTGAATTATTATTCACGAATTAAGCCAACAGGAAGATTCGATTCTGACTTCATAGAGCCAGTGCTGCTGTCGCCTGCCCTTAGGGTCGTCCACCACTCTCGTCCCGGGGCGCTAAGGGGCTTTTGTTTTTGGAATAGACGGCAGGGTTTTGCTGACGCCTCGAATCAAGTTTTTATTGTGACATGCTATGCTTTCTCCCCCATTGCTATTAGGTTGATGGGTCGCGTGCCCGGCACACATGTTTTGGCCTTGTGTGTCCATAACACAAAATAGGTGACCTAACGGCCGCCGCCCGACTAAAATACCAATAATCACCAAATTCATATGAGCTACCGAGGAGTAAGCAATGATCTTCTTAAGATTGATCTGCCTTAAAGTGGTCGAGGAAGTATATATTATAGCAATCGCGCTTAAAGTATAAATGAAAGGAGTGCAACAAAGTGTCGCTTCGGGAAACATGGGTATTGAAAATCTAAAAAACCCATAGGTTCCCAATTTTAAAGCAATTCCTGCCAAGATGACGGATCCTTCCATATGTGCCTCTACATGAGCTTCGGGTAACCAAATATGAACTGGTATCATAGGCACTTTGACGGCGAAAGAGGCAAAAGAAGTAGTCCATAGAAAGATTTGGTGCCGCTCACTAAATTCTGTGGTTAATGAGATTTGTAAATAGGTTGTTCCTGTTTGGAGAAGAATCAACATAATAGCTAATAGCATAAAAACAGATCCACATAAAGTATAAAGGAACAACTGATATGTTGCCCTGATCTTTCTTTGTCTTGAACCCCATACCCCTATAATAATGGTAGAGTCAGGGGTGGCCCCAAAGCGGAATTGACTAGTGGTGCTTGGTCAAAGCACCAGTAGGTAGCCACTCCCTTCTCAGAGAACTATACGTGAGACTTCCGCCTTATACGGCTCCGTCCTGAGCTTCCGTTGTCGGCCTTGTCATTAAACCACTATTTATGCATGTATTTTAAGCCTGGACTGACGAATCTTTTGATTCTCGGGTTATGTCGAACAATGGTGCTTGTGTTACAGGAGATGCCCGCTCATAGGGCCCGTCCTGCTTCCCGCCCGAAAGAATCACTCTCTAGCTAGCCGGACTAGTTGGGCCCTATATGGAGACATACTGAAAACCATGCCTTTCGAACCGAACGCAATGCCCATCTTCCAAACTAAAAAAAGGGCTCGTTAGGAAGAAAGATTACGTGCGGCCTGTAGAGCACATGTAAGGCACTGTCCAGTTGCTCACGCAGCAGATCTCTCTCTATCTATAGATAGAGAGGTGTGAAAGTAATAGCCTTATGTTATGGCTACCCCCGACTTACGGGTTTTACGCTAATACTAATGTGATATGAGCGGTTCAAATTGGATGAATCTTTCTCAATCATCCTGGCCGAAACTTGTATACAGCACGTGCATGCATAAAAGTTTGGAACTCTTTTCTTATCAGAATCTTAAGGACAGGACCCTACCCTATTCTCTAACCCTCTACCGAGCTCTACCCTGCCCGCACTTCCTTGTGTTTTGAAGAGGAAAAAAAAATCTCTCTACCTACTGCCAACAGTCTTTCTTTGGAATTATCTGAACTGGTCAATCCTCCCATCCCGTTTGTTTTAGTAACTTATCCTAAGATCTCTTTGCCAAGAGCTCCCCAACGACGACAGAGGAAGCAACTTGTCTGCAATGGCGGGGCAGATTTTTTCTTTCAAAATAAGACCTGGACGATTATCCCTACCTTCGATAGCTTACGCGTTTACGTCCATCCCTGGTTGGGTACAGTTTCCTTTCGATTTCTCCCTTGTAGCCGTTACCCGTATTCGTGCAAGTCACTACAAGAATTTTGACTTTTAACGACCAATTTTAACGAAGGGATGTGAATTTGGTCGTTATAGGTGTATCAATAGCGATGACTTTTTTTTCCAGTCGTTAAAGCTAATTTTTAGTTTAACATGAATAAAGTGATAATATTTTATCCTTAAAAGTCATAAATCCGGTCGTTAAAAAAATAAATAAAGAACGCTAGCTAACTTCCCTATCTATTTGCACGTCCAACTCACAAGAATCAGTCCACTCACGTCACTTTTCCCTTTTTTTTTGCCCAAACCCATAATATTATCACAACCCACTTTTCATTCTATTTTACCTTACAAACAATTAGAGCTAGGGCATAAGTGAAATTGAGCAGTTGAGCTCTGTAAAGCATTGGCCTTGTATTCCTCTTCAACTTGGGATTTTATTCTTCTTCTTTTCAATGTAAGCTCTAATCTTGCAATACTATTTTGAATTTGGGTAATTTTTTCATATTCCAATCATCTCTTTGTTTTTCAAATTGTAGAGCAGATTATTTTTAATTGAAATAGGAATCTGTTTTAAGTTCAGGTGATAATTATAACTACTCCAAATTAAATCCTCTGCATTTAAAGTTTAATATTTTATATTCGAAGAATCATGTTCAATTCGAAATTGATCTTTGATGAGCAAAGTTAGACATTCACCAAGAACATAAGGAGAATTTATTTCTTTTTTCTCAATCTGGATTGTGTTTTTGAGGTTTCATTGCTGTAGTCTGACCTTGCATCTCATTGGGAAATAGGAAGGGGGGAATCCAAATAAAAACGGAAAAGTTGTTCTTTCAAATATGGCCAAAATTCAAATCACAAAAGAATGTTTAAGTAAGAACATTTTGGGTAACTTTGTTTTAAAGATAAATTATAATCAACTATAACAAGTCAAATCACATTGAGCAGTGTAGAAATCCCATTCACTGTCAGTGGATTAATATAACCTAAATCCATTATCTAATTCCCTTTTCATGCTAAAAATTGCCTAGTTAAATTTAAGTAAACAAAATATTTAAAATTAAAATATGCTATAACTTACAGAAGGCTTCTTAGGCTTGGCAGTGAGGTGGGTATTATGGTAAAGTGGAGCATATATGTTGTAGATATCAATAGGGTCAGTATTGTATTCAGCTTTACGTTATGTCCATTTGCACTCGTTTGTTTTCTGAAAAAGCTTGAGAAATATGAGAGCCATGTAGTCAAACTGTGATTTATTTGGACTGAGTTCGGAGTTGCCTGTGAAAAAATTCCAAGAAGGATTATTCGAGTTTATTAGTTCTTTTAATCCGCTTTGTAATAGTCTTACAATGACATGGATATAATAGTGAAAAGAGGATTGGGGGCTGGGAATTGTCCGCATTTATGTGCTACTTGTTGTTTTAAATTTTCTTATTAAATTCTTTTACTTTCAAATAGTAGTACCATAACTGTAGAAATTAATTAATAATGGAAATCAGATTTGGTCTGTGTTTCAATAAGTGTAAGAAGTATCTTATACTGTCTAGATTCAAAATCTTTCCCCTTTCTTTAAAAAAAAATATATTTCTTTGAGTTCATTTTAGGTATAAAAGAGTTCTATCTTGATGATAATTTTCCCTTTTCACATATATCTTCTGGTCCATTTGCTTAGAAAAGAAGATCTTGTTGTATTATTTTTGGTGTATGATTCAACACATCCTTCTTCCATGTAAAAATTCTAAATTTTTTTGTTAATGTCTATTTGTCTCATGTAGCAATATGTTTAATACCTCTCCAGGTTGATCTTTACTATCCTTAGCTATTCAAGAGAACTTAGTACTCCTTAAAGGCCTATTTTGTTCCTGTTGATGTTTTGTCTTAAGTCTTTATTCATTCGCTTTTAATGGCTTAATGAGTCTACGACAAGCATACCAACATGTGTATGTGTGTGAGCTCATAAACTCAATATGTTTGAGTAATTAATCACCAAGATATATATGATTTAAGTCTAAAATAAATTACTTGTCTAATGATTTTGAGAAGCTTGCTTAAATTTTACACTCTTTACTATCTGTGATGATTTTTAATTTGTCTTAATGTATGAAAATATTTTATTAGATACCATGCCTCTAATATCAACATGATTTTTTAATTATTTATAAACTAGTAGATATGTGATTGCCTGGTACATATGTTGTATGCAATTCTGTGTATTTTCCAGTTTGTATAAGCTTTCAGAACCTCAAGTATTGAACTGGGATTTGGGAATATTGAGTTCATTGAGAACTTATGCAGTTTGTTAGTTATTTTAAATCAATGACATGTAATAACTCTAACAACAGTAGAATTTAGATACTGGGGGGGGGGGGGAAGGATTTGCCTGGTATTGTTTGTTGTGTTCTTTGTTCCTTATTTACATTAAGACTTTCCCTCCAATCATTTATGACACGATTTTATGGTTTAGCCAATTAACATTTTATAGGAATGATTAAAAATAAATTTTGATTTGCTTTCTACAGTGTGAGGAGATGATGTTCTTATTTGAAATAGTGATTTCGTCATTTCGCAAATAGGTTACAAGTTAATTAATACTCAACTCTATATGTGTGTTGACCCATATAGCATTACTGTTTTTTTATATAGATTTTAGAATTGCTTTTGCTTTAGGTCCATTCATTTATAAGATAAAGATTGTCTTTACATAAGTATTTTCTTTTCTTAATGAAAATGTTTAGATTTGGTCAAGAAAGTGCATATAGGAGGCTCTTTCTTTCTCTCTCTCTATATTCACCGTGACACAATGTTGCTATATTGATCTTTTTATGTCTAGCATATGCTACTACATTAATTTAAAGATTTGGATCCTTATAATTAATTTCTCTATCGTGTTGGTTTATTTTACTGAGAGTCTGTAAAAAATAACCTTTTGTGGGATTATATTAGGTTTGTTGTTGTATGAATATTTAAGAATGTATTATTTACTATTAATGTTTTCTTTTTCTCTGTGCATCTGTAAATAATACTTCATTAGATCAAATATTGGTGAGTGGTGTATCAATAAAAACTATTAGTCCTTTTGGATGCGATTGCCTTTAGATTCCTCTCCTCTATTAGATAACACTAACACTCTCGTTATAGCTCTATATTGACTATAAATTTTAGATAGTTTTGATATTTCTACATTTACTATTACAAAGGTTCTCCGTATTGTCTAGTTATGATCTTTTGCCAAGGGGTAGTGGATTTCTTTGTTAGATAGCAAGAGCAACTAGATCAGTAATAGACTCATGGTCGTTTTACCTTTTTCATTTAAGAATTTGTCTTATCTATCAATTATAACTCGTATAGCCTTTATAAGCTTTATCATCTCTTTTGATACACAGCTAAGTTATTATTATTCTACTTTATAAGATAAGTTTCATATTTAATATACTTGTGAAATATTGTAGGACAAATTTGACAGTGATGACATAAATGATCAACCAGATCATGTCTTGAAGCATATGAGAAAGTTATGGAACAATTGGAGAGGATCTAAGCATAAGAATATTAAGTCTATGCCATTTCGTTCTGCACTAAAACATGTGCCAAAAGGGGTAGAGAAGAGTGATTGGAAATGGCTAGTCAAGGAGCATTTTTTTACTGAAATATTTAAGGTATGATTTTCTAGCTATTTATTAACATTGGGTTATATTAAGTTGTTGACCAAAATTTTGCGGTGTATTGTTAATTTAGGAGACAAGTGCAAGAAACTCGGTCAATAGGTCTAAGCTGAGTATGCCTCATCGTACGGGTAGTAAGCCAATTAGGGAGGTCATTTATGAATTGGTGAGTAAATCTTATAATTCTATTAAGAAACCTCATCTTTGTTACAATGATTTCATTGACTTGTTTATTTAAATTTGAAGGGAGGTAAAGATGGTAATCCACCATATATGGCAACTATTTTCTTTGAGACTCGTAAGGAACGACAAGCTTGTCGAACCTGAAACCAACGAGAAATATGTATGTTTATTGATTCAATTTATATTATTTACCCTTATCAAAAAAATTATATTATTTATTTATTGTGTTGTATTATTTTAATTAAATTATTATTCATTTTACAGGCTAATATCAAAGAGTTGGTGCAATCTGAATCGTCTCTTACAAATATTGAGGTTGTAGAAAGGTGCTTCGGACCTCAACGAAAGAGTCATGTAGTTGGATTTGGTGGTGGGATAACCGCTAAGGAATTGAAAGGTGGTAACTCCTCTAAAGCTGCATTGTTGGAAAAGTTGAATGCTAGTGAAAAAGAAAATAAATCACTAAAAGGACGCGTGGAAGGGCTAGAGAGTAAATATGATGAGCTAGGAAGTAAATATGCACAACTTGCAAAGATAGTGTTTGATCAGCCTTCATCACCATCTTCAACTGATCGATAGATTGAATCATTTAACAGGTTAGTAGATTGAAAATCCTATTTTACTCTGTGATGAAAATATTGCAATGCTCGTGTGAGCTTTTTTCTTTATGTTATTAAAGTTTATGAATAAACAAAAACATAGTCAAGTGAAATTAAGCAAGAATGAAGTTTCAAATATTTTGCACATGTGTAGGTTACAATTTTTTCCTGTTATCGGAAAGTCAAGAAAGCTAAGGGTATTTGCTTAACTAGCAGCTGCATTGTTCACTTTCTCTAGAAGTATTAAAAAGTAGTGCAACTTCTCACGCTTCACGCAATGTAAATTCATACATTACATGTGAATTGCTCCGACAATCTGAATTACTAAAAATAAACCCCAATAAATACAGAGACTCAAGTATACTAATCATGTCTTAGCCAACATCCCTCTCTGAGTTGAAAAGGGGGAAAAGGAAAGAATTAATATTACAGAAAATTGAACTCTTAATATTAGAGTGGAAAAATAAGAATCTATGTGTTTTTATCAATAATTTCATCATAATGAAATGTAGCTATATGTCAGTTTTATAAAACACCTATGATTTTCTATTAATAACTAGGACTTTAAGAATTTGCAATAGCTTTTTATATACACTAAGTATTAAAATATAGAGATGAATAAGTGGTAGTTATGTTTTGTATTAGTAGGCAATATTTGTCACATTAAATTGTCCATGGCTGGGTGGAAGCCAAACATTAAATTCTCCATTTGCTTTCATTTTGGCAAAAGTTACTTATAACATATATAAATCTTTCTGTGAGGAGAATGAAACAACGTTCAACATCTCTTTTAGTTAATGATTAGTTCTTTCATTTGGAGAATTCACGCCTAATACCGTAAAGATAAGTTATTTTGAAATAAGAAAATACTGGTAGTAACCATGGTTCTCGGTTTGGGAATAATTCTTTTGAAGGCGATCCAAGTTTGATTCTACATAACTTTGGTATTAGTGAAATGAATAATTAGTTTTGATGTATTTATCGTTTCCTACTATTTTCATTTGTGAGACATGTGCTACTTGATGGATATACCTTTGTTGATTAGTGTACAGATTAACTTATTGTGTCAATATGCTTTTCGATTTCTCCATCAAGCCGATCTCTTTGTCCATTACTTGAATGGAATCTCCTCGAGTAGAATGTCTTTTTTTAATAAATGAATAGTAATTATGTAATATTAACTAAATATGTGGAAAATATAAAGTTATTATGTATTTTAAATTATATTCTTATTGGTTTCCTTAGTAGGATGAATTTTTTTTAATGATATACACATTATGGCTTTTTATTTGTTCTCTCTTTATTGCCATTGTTTGCTCACTGTACTATAGGATCAATGATAAGTTAGAAGAAAGTTTGACCGTAGAGAACATTGGTGCGAGATATATGGAGTATGCAAGTAAAGTTAGATACAAGCTTATTCCTTTTGTTTATTAATGCTAGTTGTTGTGAGACGCATAACTTTTTCTACAATAATGCGAAAAAAGAGAGTGAGAATATGAACACCTTAATTGGCTTTGTTCTTTTGTTTTAAAAATAGTTCCCCTGTTGGTTTTTTTCATTTGTGGGTATTTTATTTATTGAAATTGTATTTAACTTACTGAAGGCATGAACAATTCATGAATAGCTTGACAGAGATAATCTTTCCTGTTTTCAGATTCTTGAAAGTTTTGGTTTGAATATTCCACTATCTTGGTAGTTTGTGCCTTTATAACATGTTAGAAGACTTGAGAGAGTTAGGCTTTTTCTCCATACGTGTAGCCTTTAATCTATATGATCTTTCTCCTTTAATTAGTTGTTTAATTTTTGTTACTAAACAGGCATAAATGTGTTATTGTAACAGATCGAAAATTTAAAGTCCAAAGAACCTATCCTAGAAGAAAGTGGAGAGCAATTTGAAGTACAAGATGCTTTTGGTTTGTCAGAGATGGTTTAAAGACACTGTGTTATGTACATATATGCTGTAGTTTTACTTTTTTTGTTTTTAGGAATTGTTAAAAATGATGTCTTACAATTTGGATTGATTTCTGGTAAATATGATACTTTAGTTCTTTGTATTAACAAGATATTAAGTATTTGGTTTCTTTTCAAATGTTGTTGACAGTGTATGAGAGCATATAAATAATTATTACTATTTATGTAATTTAAATTTTTGTAATTATATTTATTATATTTTCATATTAGCAAAAATAAATGTGGTCATTAAAACTTTTTAATGACAGGTTTCTCAAATGGATAAATAATCATTAACGAAGGAAATTTTGGTTGTTAAAAGTAATTATACATTTAACGAAGGGAATATTAGTCGCTAAAAGCACTTGAATTGCCTTAACTAGTTGTTGTCATTAAAGATTTTTAACGACCGGATAACTAATTAGCGAGGTGAAAATCTTGTCGCAAAAAAGGATGTATAAAGACCGGATATTATGCCGTCGCTAAAGAATCGTTAACGACCGGATTGTAAACCGGTCGTTAACTTTTAACGTCGGAGCTTTTAACGACCGGTAACGACCGAATTTTTTCCGGTCGTTATCGACTTTTAACGACCGAAATTAGACTTTTAACGAGCAAATTTCCCCTCGCTAAAGGCCTATTTTCTTGTAGTGAGTGTGTCCACACCCCCCCAAACTTACTTGACGAGGAATCCTTATTCGCGAAAAAACACAACCCCTACACACACCTAGGAGCACCCCTTCCTGCATATCAATAAAAGACCCGAGTACGCGGGTCGAGGTCCTACGAGGTACCCATTATTCGGAGTACCCTCCTAAAAAGAAAATGATGTGTCTGTCAAGTTGAGTTCTTCTTAGTTGGGTTGGGCGGGTTCGACCAGAAATGTAATGCTTACACACAAGACTACCCCTCTTCCCGAAAGGACGGACGACCACCCATATGGGGTTTACTACATAAGGCCCCTGCAGTGGAATGGTTTTAACCCAGCGAATAGACGATACTCAGCTCCGCACAACATAGAGATTAACACACTTTCGGGAAGAACATAGAATAGTAGAAGATCCAGCATGCATAATACGATGATCATTATAAATTCACGAATTAGAAATGATGTAATATACTATTTCCCATAACTTCTCATACCAGACCAACCCACTAAAATGCAAATAGGGATCAGAAATGTGGTCAATATCACGAAGAATAAAGAGATATCGTCTATACCCAAATAAAAATTGATGTTTACATTAGGAAGCCATCGAAGGCTTTACACAAATTGAGATTTAGCCGTAGAAGGATCGAAATGTATCCGGGAATAAGAGAGGTGCACAGACCAATTAATCATATCGGTCATATTCTTGAATTTAGAATGAAAAGAGGAGTAATACTTCCTAGCACGGGAAAAAGAATAAGACCACTTATATCAGAATAGCATTCACAAAAATGTTCTAACATAAAGTACAATCGAACATGGAAGATATTCATTGACAACAGTAAAAAGCTGGGCGCCTAATTCCAATACAATAGGGGTCTATAAGTGCAAGTAAGCGGAACACCGTGATTGATGAGTGGGTAGGTGGGTTAGGTGCACCTCTCGCCCAGTGGGAAGTAATGAGGCTAGTCTCTCCCCCTCCCCCCTGAATGAAGAAGTAGTGGGGACCCCTTCCCATGTATGCGCCTTTATTTATATTCTTTCTATTTTTGAATTACCAATGGAGAATCTTTCTAAAAAAATCTCTCTGGCAATACGCAGTTCGTTGAGTTCAATTCAAGGTGCACCTTGCTTGTTTTTTTCAGGTAGCTTTTTCTTACGCCTATTTAGCAAGTGGGGTATTGGTCATAGCCGAAATTCATCGAAGGGATAAAACAAAAATAAAGAAGAGAAAGAAAGGGAAGTTTTTTCCCCCCAAATAAGAGAACAAAGAAACCACTCAAAAATGAAAGTTAGATAAAGAAGTCTTAGTAAGAACTAGCACTAGACTTCTTCCCCCTTTCTTTTCTACTTTTTCTCTCTCCTTTTGTTTGTGCTTCCACCCGGGCTTTTCATTCTATTTTATAGAGACCGAGGGAAATTCTATATAATAATAAGTGTAGAAAGGTGAGGGTGAGGTACTTTCCCTGGCATTCGGAAAGAAAATCCAGGACGACAGCTTTCAAAAGACTAGAAAGAACATGGGAATTAGCACCATTCATATGAGTGCTTTTGTCTCTTCAAGACAACAAAATGACAGCCCTCTCTATATCTCGGTCTCGGTTTAGCATCGTATATCGCTCTGGAGAGCATTTTTCTTGGTTGTAGTGCAGATGTTGGAGCAGCTCCTGTATGTTGTGGGTGTGGAGGGGGGCTGTCGCCGCCTGATAGAGGCAGAAACGGGGGCCAGCGGAGCTATCTCCGTCGAGTGTTTCGATTGAAAGAGGAAGGGAGACAACTCAAATGCCAGAACAAAAATAGAAAGAGTCGTGCTTCATAGTGGAATTCTTCTAAGATCCATTGCTCGATTTTGCTGCATGCTCTGATCCCAAAATGCATAGAGACTTGCGAAGGCAAATCCAGGTTGGTTGTTCCGGAAAGTCATGGGAGAGGCAGGCTAAGTAAAATAATATACTGGTGCTATTGATTATAGAATCTTATGAATCAAGCACGACAAACTTTCTATATCTCCTCCGTCTACAAACTAAACAGCTTAGCTTAGCGCACAGCATGTTCGCCACCACACTGGCTGGCTGGTGCATTGGCCTTACCGTAAGAAGTCCGAGAGCGATATATCTCATGACACGCTCCGCGTGGGATTTTTTTTAGAAAGTTCATAAAATATCAAAAGAACCATTCTTTAAGAATCAAGTACCATTCAATCAAAGGGTGCATTGCCTCTTTGAGTAAAGAAGAGATGGGCTTTGTATAGACACTCTTGAGCCATGTTCGTTGCCCCAGGCTTACCATTATTTCATTTCATTCTATTGATTGGTTCTAGCTCCAAAGAACATATACATGGAGCTATGTCGACTTACGTACGTCTTGTTGACTAAACGATCAAGTATACCATGCCACGTATCATCCCCTCTTTCCATAAAGGTGCGATAAAGAAAAATTGAATATATAGTGATCGTGCCGTAAGACCTTGTTCCTTTCTACTTGACTAAGTAGTATTCCACTCGTGCAGTGGGTGTATGGGCTAGCCCATGGTGCGGTCAGCTATGATATACTCAACTTCTTCTTTAGTAGGTTTATCTACAACATCTGGTGGTGCCCTCAAGGGCACGTTCCTCTCTGGGGCGGTCTGGTCTAATCGAAGTCAACCGACTCACATGGAATATGGTGTTCATTTTCACCGAGCTGCTCACTTGAGTATATAGGCTACCTTTCACATCCGCTTTTCTACAAGGTCTACTTTCAGACTAGGCCAAGCCTTTAGGTTGTTTAAGTAGGTTTGCGCTAAGGTCGTTGCGCTCCTGCCACCTCTTGCAAAGTAGGCTGATGGGAAAGCCCCCTCCTATTGCAATGGAGTGGGGTGTCAGAGGCTGTTACCCCGTGGCCAACTCGAAAGGGCTGAAGTTCGAGGTAGAGCTTTTTGGTTGTTAAGTTATAGCAGGACTAACAACATCCAACAGCGTAAGTCCTTCTAGTTTGCACTAAAGTGGCTTAAGTAGCCCTCGGGGAGTCCATTTGTTCTATCCGTCAGAGATTCCAACAGTTAAACCTTTCTTTGATATATATTCTCTATTCCTAATTGTTGTTTTTCACAAAATACTGGAAAGAGTGGACAAGGAATTAAAGTATCCCTGCCGATGTATTTTGACATCCCACAGCTTCTAAGGATCGCTTAGCCCCGTTCATTTTCGGTGCAAGAGCGCTCGATCAGTGAGCTATTATGCACTCTTTCAAATGTGGTTCCTTCTAGGCAAACCTCCTGGCTATCTCTGCACCCCTACTTCCTTTATCACTAATCGGTCATTTAGGGGCCATAGCTAGTGATCCGGGCTCTTTCCCTCTCGACGATGAAGCTTATCCCCCATCGTCATACTAGCCGACCTTGCCCCCCTCTTATTTTGAGGTCATATCTAGTATTCAAAGTTTTCCTCGATTTGGTACCGCTCTCGCGGCCCACACCGAAACTGTGCTTTACCACTAGATGTCCAATCAATTGCTGTACCTCAACACATTTCGGGGAGAACCAGCTATATCCGATCTTGGTTGGCATTTCACCCCTAACCTTAACTCACCCGTTGATTCTTCAACATCAGTCGGTCGGACCTCCACTTAGTTTCACCCAAGCTTTATCCTAGTCATGGATAGATCACCCAGGTTCGGGTCCATAAGCAGTGACAATTTCCCTATGAAGACTCGCTTTCGCTACGACTCTGGTGGGTTCCCTTAATCAAGCCACTGCCTATGAGTCGCCGGCTCATTCTTCAACAGGCATGCGGTCAGAGCCTAAGCTATTGATGATTTCGACTACTCGTCTTTCGCCATCTAGGGTGCAGCATTCGAGCTGCTTTGCCTAGATGCACGACACTTGTATTGCTCTCCCACAACCCCGTTTTCACAGTTTAGGCAGCTCCCATTTCGCGCGCCGCTACTACGGTGCTTACTTTTCCTCTGGCGACTAAGATCTTTCAGTTTTCCTGGTTCTCTCTTGCCTGCCCATGGATTTAGCAGCAGTTTGAATGGTTTCCCTATTCGGGAATCTCCGGATCTATGCTGATTTTCAACTCCCCGAAGCATTTTGTCGATTACTACGCCTTTCCTCCTCTCTGGGTGCCTAGGTATCCACCCTAATCCTTTCCTCCATTGAACCTCGCCCTATCGTCATGCTTGCCGACAACCCGCTTTCTATCCCCCAAGCACTCAGTGGAAGAAGAGGAATCAAGTCATGTAGTTGGAAATCCAATCCTTGCTCCCGCAGTCAGTCCTTGGGGTTGATCTCCAGGTTCTGATTCTGCCTCATCTGATAATAGAAGTACCTACTTTAGGACTCCATCTCAACATCAATTTGCATTTGATTGCTATTTTACTTGAACATTCTCATTAACGCATTCCTCTTGTAGAGAGAGAAAAGGAGAGAGAGCCCGAGGTGCTGACCCACAGTGAGGCAGGCCCGTCTATCCTGATCAGGATGATAAGGACTTGTCCTTCCTTGAATTAAGACTTGAATGAAGCAGAAACCCAGGGGAAATCTCAATAAAAAGAGTCTCGGTGCACTCTTCACCATAGTAGTGTCGCATAAAAACGGCTCATTCTTTTCGCTATAAGCAGAGTTCCCAAGTTGGGGAGTACAGGTCACAGGTCTTTCCTTTCCTCTATGGCAGTACGTCCCTCCAGCTAGTTTGGTTAACCGGGCTACCTATTCAAAGATGAACTAATTGCCTTTGGTTTCTTCTAATGGCAGGCTTGTGCCTCCTCTATTCCTGCTTTCCGGGGTACCTCTTCATCTAGTATCAGACGATTTATTAGACGATTCTATTGATTTCTTCTCGGTGCAAAACAAAGGTTTGGAACCCTAGGACTCTTTCTCGTGAACTAGGTTCAGTCAAATAAATAGATGGATCGCCCTTTCCTGTCCTGGAAGTTGATCCCCGTTGCCCAAAACCAAAAAAGGTTCTAAGAGTCAAGTAAATTGTGGGACCTCCATCCGGGAACTCCGATTAACTTATCTTATTGAGCCTCTCTCCTAGGGTTGGTTTTCTCATCTGATCCTAAATCATTCAACAACCTGAGTGTTGTAGCTCTATTGTTCTTGGCTACTAGACGAGGAGCTGGGTAGAGAGATAATAGATCCTCTCCCTAAGATGATAGCTTCTATTCCTTGATTGCCCTGCAAGTTAAATAACGGATTCTAATGCTTTTTGAAGCCAAATAAGGGCATAAACAACTATATAGAGTCTTGAGTGCATTCCCTTCGGAAACCAACTAAGGCAACTCTGATTGAATGCGAAATCCCGCTAGCCATTATTCTTATGAACTCCTATATCCATGAAGGACATAAGCATCTGTAAACCGGTGTAGCTAAGCGAAGAGTTGAAAGAATGAATCAGAAAATCAAAGCATTCCTTCTTAAACTTACCTGTCTGATGATATCTTAATCTAAGAAAAGAAGGTTTATTAAGAAATCCAATTTCCTTTTCTGGGTAAAGGTTTAATTAAGAATTCCAGGTGGTCCAGTGGATGGATTAAGCTATTGATCATATCATAGGTCAAGGACAGAACGAAGAACCTACATTTTTCTTCCTCCTCTGTTCTCTACTAAGATTGTAATAGATTAGTGCTTTCTCTTCCCCGAGGAAACGGAACTAGCACTATAATTCTGAGTCACCTATCAAGTATGTGAGTGAGCCCGCCCAACGGATCCCCTTTGTTCAATGGGGGAGGGGTCATACCTTCCCCGCCCGCTTACATTCATTAGCCTAAATGATTTGGGGCACAGAATCTGCCGTAGATATGAAGTTTGCTAATTTTCATTCTCAGCTTTCTCATCACATGAATGAGACATAACTTCTTATCATAAGAATAGTAAACTAGAAATCAGATTTTGATTGGTTTGAGGATTCCGACCTTGAACTAGAAGAGGTTCTATTTTCTTTGGACAGGTAGGAAAGAGAGATCGGGATGATGGAGACTTGTTGAAGTATAGTATAAAACAAATAGAAGACTCGTTCGTAGATCAGCACAAAGCTATTAATCCAATCCGATCCAAGATGAGTAACCGAGTTCTTCATCCTATGTTTGGCACGCGAATCGCTCTCAAATGGGAAGAATTTGATTCGATCTCCTAGCTTATAACCAACCTATGAACAATGGTTTGTCTCGTCTAGTTGGTCTCCTTCTTGGAATCAAGAGTCGTTAGTACTGAAAAGGCCCTGGCATTACCTTCGAGAAATTTAGGAGTACAGCTCGCCAAGCCTATGGTGGACGTCGGTTGGGTTGTCAACAATTACGACCATTCAAAGGCATTTTCCCATTAGTTGGAGTAGGAAAGGGGCCTACGTCGATAAGTTATTATATATATAAGATAATTAAGGCTTTAGAAATCTGGGTGATCACGCGCTTCACGTGGTATTTATTAAGATTAGGACTGAGAATAATTACCGCTTAGTTCAGACAGCCCGGACCTTCGCTTTTATCGTCAACAAAGAGAGACGCTCGATAAAGGAAGTCGACTTTGGAAAAAATCATTCCTTTGCCGGGCGCTAGTCAAAGTAGTAAAAATGGGCAAGTAGCAAGCAGTAGCAGTTTTGGGATTTATGGTCGTTAACGGGGGTCCAGCCCTCACAGAAAATTGCCTATGAGATCCTATTCTGTCTGTTTTCAAGATTGGAGGGCTCCCTCTAGTGCTAAATAAAAAATGTCTTTGAGCAAGGGCTAGCTTTTCAACAGGCGAAGAAAGGCCTCACCAAACTCTTTATGCCCAAAGGAAGAATAAAATGAGCAATCGAGCCACGAGGAAACGAATAGTGATGCAAGTCTTCATCAAAGCTCACACGCTAAGTTTGGAACCCTTACCCTTTCCTGCAAATACAAAAGCATCAATGAAATCGGCCACCTAGTAAAAAACCGACAGTCGATGAAAAACAATGTTTCAATTATGAACATCCCAATGGGCCCCCTCACATCACATTTTCGAGAAAGAAGAAAGAAGAATTGCTTTTAACTTCCTATCAGCCCTCTTCTCTGTTCAAGTTCCTTTCCTCACTGAGGACCATGGGCCAATAACTTTAGATACAAAGCATGATATTTCCAAGACGTGCAAGGCGCTCCCCAGCTTTCCAACGGGAAATACTTCAACATAAAATAAATTCACGTTCTTCCCGTTCTCGCGTCAGACGTTTGCTCGGTTGAAGATGGATTTAGAAATGATCAGCAGCGGTGCATATATGATATTTTAAGGACAAGAAATATTGGACATGACTATTCCTTATGTAGATGTAGTGGATAAGCTCTCTGTGTTGGGATAGGCGTTCAGATTTCCACAGCTATTCTAAAAGTGTGCTGAATCCAACCGTTGCACGTTCCCCTTTGGCTAAACCACCACTTCAGGCTAACACTTTTGCCTGGCTGGCACTTACTCAAGTTAGAGTATTGCACTCTCTCAAAATGCCTGCACCCCTGCGAGTGTTCTTCCCGGTCCTACAAATTGAGCTTCCGAAAGGGGTGCTTGCTGGAGCAGCTCAACGAGATGTGTGTTCAATTCCCGCTATGCCTCATCGTAGTAGGTGTCTACGCCATTGGGCCAGCTAAACTTGCTCTGATCTAGTGTACGTCCGCTTCTATTCAGGCGCACTCAGCAGAAAGCTAATTCTCTTCTCCTACTTTTGCTAGAGCCCGCCCGGATAGACTCTGGCATGACACCCATCACCATATATTGGTAATAGCATGTCCCAATGCTATCTTCCTCGAAGGTTCTGCTCAATATGATCTTGTTTTTGGAGGGAGGGTCCACTAAATTGACCAATAGAGCATTGTCGGGTCGATAGCCCTTGATCCGAGATCTCTTCTTAACAAAAATGATTTGGATTTGCCATCCTTAGCCGAAGAAGACTGTTTGTATAGTAGTAGGTTTGAGAACCGGTTCAAACCATCTAATAGCTCGTCCTCAGGACAAAAGGTCAATTCAATGCTCAAGTCAAAGGGGGGTGGGTCAATTTTTCTATTGATCCTGCTTTGTGATTTGCAAACGGGTCTACCGTCATCCCTGAACAATTTGGCTGAGTTTCAGAGGAAGAAATAATCCACTCATGAGGCGTGGAAAGTAGGGGAAGAGTCAGATTCAAAAGCGTCTGTGATAGATCACATCGAACTGAAGCACTTAAAAAAGATACTGATAACTTTTGGTTTATTTGATACTTATTCTGACACGGTTCATAAGGTCACAGCACATACATAACCCGGAAATGCCCTCTCACTATGGCTCCCAATTTTCTTTCATACGCTCGTCCTTCAGAAACATAGGGGAAAGATGACTTCTATAATGAAGGATCCAGACTTAGATGGGACAAAGCAGAGACAATTATGTACGAAGAAGATCGGTCCACTTACAAAAATACCTGAACAAGAAGGGATCAGTATTGTCAACTATGCTTGTTATCAGAATAGTTATACCATGGAAAGATTGGGGACCATCTTTCTAAAATGAACCCAGAAGCATTTCTTGTGTGGCCGAACCTATAGATATTGATGTATGCCTATCTTTTACTTGGACGAAAAAAATGCATTCGTTGAGATCCCTACAGAGCGGTATTCAAATTAAAACTACAATCATAAAGATTCGATACGTGATTCAATATTGGACCAGTCCTTTAATAGTTCAAAATGATGTGGTGACCAAGATATGGACCGCTTAAAGAAAGTAAGCCTCTCGTCAATTTAGTCCATTATGGTTTTATTTACCATTCCGGACTACTAAATTCAGTTCTAGCAGTTGCCATCTCATGAAATTGGCCCATTCGCCAACTTGACGTGAAAAATGCCTTCCTCCATGGTCTTTGACTTTAAGAGGTATACATGCAAGAACCTCATGGATTTATTGGTCCTTATAAGCCTCCTCATCTTTGTCGCTTTCATAAGGCCAATGTTGGTCTTCGTCAAGCACAATTGGCATGGTTTCAACGGTTCAGTACCGATCTTCTCCAAAGTGGCTTTCGTCAGAGTGTTGCAGATACCTCTATCTATAGTTTTTCACCATTCCTCTACTGGTTGTATCATCCTTTTGCTTTATGTTGACGACATCATCTTAACTGGTGACAACGCATCTCTTCTCACTCAATTTATTCGCCGACTCAGTAAATATTTTGCCATGAAGGACTTGGGTTATCTCAATGATTTTCTTGGCATTGAAGCTCAGCGTGACTCCTCTGGCCTTCTTCTATCACAAACCAAATATGCTTTATATTGATTCCGCCGGACCAACATGCTTGGTTTCAAACCTTGTGCTACACAAATTGCTTCCAGTTCTAAACGTTCAGCTTTGGACGGTACACCTCCCTCTGATCCTCAGGCCTATCGGAGTGTTGTTGGTGCTTTCCAATATATCATTCTCACTCGACCAGACCTCAGCTATGCTGTTAATCATGCCTGCCAGTTTATGGCCAATCCCATCACTGTTCATGATCAGTGTCTTAAATGCATTTTAAGGAATTTGAAAGGCACTCTCCATTATATTATGGTCTTAGATTTCCTTATCGCCCTATCTCAACACTTTTTTGTTACTCTTATGCGAGGCTGGTTGTTCAACATTTCGTCACTCAACCACTGGATTATGCATTTACTTTGGTGACAATCTAATTTGTTGGGGCTCTAAAAAGAAACCAACAGTTGCCCGTGCTAGTGCAGAAGCTGTATACAAAGCGTTAGCTATCACTGCTTCTGAAATTTGATGGCTCTCCTACTTGCTAAAGGATTTACATTTGTCAATTCCTCACCCATTCCTTCTCTTTTGTGACAACTCTTCATACTCTGCTTCCACCTTATTCCTTTCAATGTTGCACCTTGTTGTAAGTTCGCGCCGTCTCCATTGTGTGCTTCTTCAGTATCTTCTCAGGAAGCAGCAAGAGGATGCGGCAAACTAGAAGATTAAGATGGCACCGCAACTAGCCTAGCTTATACTTTCTTTCAAATCAGAATGCTCTCGTGCTCAAAAAATGTGTTCCTACCACAATAGTAGTTGAAGAAAGGGCTAAAGGTGGGCTCGGGGAAGGAAGAAAATGAATTTAGAAATCTCGAAAATGAGGAATAATCCCTTTTCTATTTTTTTGTATTCGTAATGGAATAAGCCTTGGCATCAGCATCAACATAACTATCTCCATCCGAAACATTAGAATCCTCGTCAGTAGACGAATCCGTAGAATGAGCTACCACTTAATAATTTGCCGAACCAACAAACTTTTACAAAAAGTGCAAACTAAGGTGATCGTAGATCAGGAGAAGGTTTAGAATCCTATGAGAAAAGATAGGTAAGCAAAAGTGACTAAAGGCTACCAAGAGTTTAGAGTCCACTCATAATTACTGAAACATCACCCAGAACGAAATGCACCGTCAATGAAGTCGGTCAGTAAAGCCTGATCTTCGACCACACCCTTAACACTAATCTAGAAGCATTGATACACGAAACCTAGAATTATGAGCTTCAGCAACAGGATCCAGACCACTTCCGAGAAGCTAGAAAAGAATCTGATAGTAAAGTGGAAGCTAAAGGGTATAGGACTACCACCCTCTAAATAAAGATCTATATACAGAATCGAAGAAAAGGTAGGGTGTTTCGTTTTGGAAATAAACAACTCGGAAAGCTTGATCTGTGACGTAGCATAGCTATTTACGAAGGTAGTAAGAACAAGATTCCATAGAGAAGCGCCATCAAAAATAGAAGCCAGCCAGTTCCAGCAGAGTCAAAGTCAAATAAGAAGGGCCTTGAGCCTGGTACTCCTTCTTCAAGCTATCACGCCCATCCAAGCCTATTTCTTTTGTAACAACAAAAAGAAAAGACTGACCGCTACTATTACTTTCACTACTACAACTAGGGGCTCTTCCACTCAGATTGTTTCCTTCTCTTTAGGGAAGGTTGGAAGTGTAGCCGAACGAAGGAGAATTAATTTAATTGCTCATTCCCAGGCTACATAGCATGCCACATTGTTTGATACATGCAATTTCTTTCCTTGGCACTGTAGTTAGTGACTTGTCTCCGCTCGCCCTCGATCAAACTATCAACTGAATAAGAGAAGAAAGCTTAAGACTCACTGTTTTTGAGCTCCCCCCTTTTTCCTCTATTCGTAGATAGAGAATCGGATTCTTATCCATGGCAAGTGGCATCATATAATAATATAACGGCTGCTTTGAGGAGCTTTCTCTCTAACCTCTTTCATGAAATTACATGTCTCGAAGTTGACTGTCGAAATCCATTGTGACTCTGGAGGTTATAAGGGGAGCTACGCTTTGTCATTTTCGGTATGTTAAGTCTACTAGCTTGCTGGTAGGCATCAGTGGTAGGTAACTTTCTGTATGTGTTCCAGAGCATCATAGGCTTTCAAAAAAAATGTTATGGAATCCATGAATCTTATGTATGGAGGTGGGAATCGTCCCGCTCGCACGTGCGGCTGCAAAGATCTTATCGCCGCAGGAACTCGACCAATCCCAATAGCTGTTGCGACAAAATAACACTTTTCTTCCCCTCAAGCCGCGAGTCCAGACTGTCGCTGTGAAGTTGAGTGAACTTAATCGTAAGTCTCTTAGTGCAACTCAACTTTTCTCTGAATTGTTGAATGTCGGGTTTGAATTCCTCCCTTCTAGTTACCGTCCCGTGGGTTCCTTCACTTCAAACCAGACTTTTTGCGATTTGAAGATATAAATTATATTCTTTGTGGAAGGTTGTATCATATATCATATATATAAAATAGAAAGGCTTCATTTAGAAGCGCTATTTTCTTCCAACTATTTTTATCGTAAATAAGCGGTTAAAGAATGTTATGTCCAATTATTCCCATGTTTTTCCTTGGTCAACAACCAAGCAACTACATATATATGAAAAAGTGTCTCTTTTTGTTTGGGGGGAGCAGAACAGTCAAACAATGAACCAAACCATCATGTTTAATGAACTTCTACAGGCCGTAGAACCCTTTTTAGAGGTCGTTCAAACCATGTCGATTGCGGGGCAGGGCTACCGCAGGTTCCCGGGAATCCACTCGTGGAAGGAACTTCGGTGGTCGAAGGTGAAGTCTCACAGAATGAGATTTGGGCAGCTTTGGAAAAAAAGGAGCGGAAAGATCTTATTTCGTCTAAGGAGTGGAGGTCTATAGAAAAACACTTTGACCTCTGCGAAAGCAAGATATAGACCATTATAAAAGAAACTCTCTCTTTATATAAGAAAGGGAACCTTCCCCTTAGATAGAAGAAGATGCCGATATTGGCAGAGGTATTGATGCCTACTTCGCCGATCTGAACCACTTTGAGTCTAATCAACAACGGTTACAGCTTATTAAGAGGGCCAAAGCCTGTATAGGAAATCCTAATAGTAAAATTTGGCGTGAGATCAAAGGTTTGATTGAGAGCTATAAGGTCTAAATATTCTTGATAATATTGAAGGTAGTAAGAGTTTACGATGGGTGGGGAAACAGATGGGGACCCCTGTGATTAGAATAACTAGCCTCTAAGGTTAGCGAGGTTCCTGCTATGGTGAAGTGAAAGATCTTTCACTATAGTGGGAATAATATAGGAGGGAACGAGTGGAGCGAGAGCAAAGCAAGTTCTAGTGGTGGGTTGACTTTCTGGTCCCATTGAAATCTATTTCATGGTATGGAACTCACTTCAT
Source organism: Nicotiana noctiflora (assembly GCA_032618575.1). NCBI lineage: Eukaryota > Viridiplantae > Streptophyta > Magnoliopsida > Solanales > Solanaceae > Nicotiana > Nicotiana noctiflora. Next base: position 174,563 of record JASVEL010008471.1, read on the forward strand.
ACCTGCAACAGAGTCAAAGACGCGGTAATACTGACTCTACTGGTCAATAGGGCTATTCAAATTGATCCTCCCTTTCTGTTTGCAATTACCTCTGCAAAATAGTCATCCCTAAAAAAAGTAGTTTTCCAATTCAAATAGGTTGCTATTAGAATAGGTTATTCTTGAATAAGCTCTTTGAAAGATAACTTAATGCGTTTAGTCCCTTGAGGAAGGTTCTACGCCCAGGGGCTCTTTTAAGCACTTTTGAGGAAGTGAAGACGAATAGTCGACTTTGGTGCCTGCTTGAAGGCTTTCATATCATGATGTCAGAAAATGTGTTCTATCTCATTCTTTTAGCTGCAAGGGAACTGTCAGGTTCTAGTGGTTGAAGTAGAGCCAAGCAGTGATGGACTAAGCGAGTCAAATAATGCTGGTGTGAACCATGTTGGATGACAGGAGAGGGCGAGAGAGAAGTCCTGCTCTACTGCCCTGTGTTAAGCAAAGTGAGTTTACTTCGTTTCAAGCCATGTTATTCAGTCTCATGGAACTAAACTCTTAGATGCAGCATGCAGCCGCCATCTTCCATCGGCACATCCGCCCCAGATGCATGCTTAGCCGCATTGTTCTACTTGAAAGTGAGTCGCAATGTGCTATCATGTCAAGCCCAAGGTTCATTCTACAACTGTAAAGTTTTTGCCATTTACACGTCTTGGTGGGGGGTCTTCTTGCAACGATCTTCGTTTCTTCAGCAATGGTGTCGGTCAACTGTTCTATCGGCCATCTTGGTCCAGTTTAGAATTTACCTCTATTTTGAATCCCACTTCCTTGTTAGCTGGGAACCCCCTCCTCTATGAAGCAGAGAATGATCGATCGAAGGCTGAGAAGATAGAAGAAGATCTTTTAAGCATCGATTGCGACATCAAATGAGACTTATCCAGGGAGCAAAGACTCCGGTTGTCTTTCGTCTTTGAAGAAGTCAAACGCAACCTAGAAAGAGGCTACAAAGCGGTCGAGGGTTGAGTGAGGGCCAGTGGTTGCGTTGTGAATATTGAATTCTATGTGCTGGATATCCCTGCTTCTTTGAATCTGTTACTGGGTAGGCCATGTAACCATGCCTTTAGGTGCTCTTCCTTCTTAGTTACAACAAAAGATCAAGATGCTAAGAGATGGTGGAATTCTTACTATCCATGTAGATGGTGATAGGGAGACAACTTTCTTCGAGGTGATGGATGACAATGCAGGATTTAATCTAACCGGGTTCTACTTTGTTAATGATATAGAAAGGGTGCCCCTTTCATTTTATCCTATGCAAATCATTACGTGGCTCATACAGAGATGGGACATTTCCCTGGACATGGATTGGGGAATAAAGAGCATGGGGTCACCAAACTTTGTGAATCACAAGGCAAATTATAGGTTGGGTTATGTTCCATCTGAAGAAGACAAGGTAGTGGAGGTAGATGGGCGAAAGAGAGAAGAGGTGTTTGGCCCCATATCCCAAAACTCTCATTCAAAGGCGTAAATGGGTTTCTCATAATCAGCTCGAGGTGGGTTAGTTATTAGGATATCCTGAGTAGTTTATCCCCATTCTTTGAGCCTTTCGAATATCCTCCCTTTCTTCAATCTTGTTTATTAAGCGGGCTATTCCTCAAAATTGCCATTCCTTTTTCGTTGGTGGTCACAATCTTCCTTATTTGGTCAATTCCGGCATAAAGTTAGTGCTGGGCAGTAGCTTTACCCGTTGTCATAATCGAATGTAGCCTATCATTTAAAAAGGCAAGGCCCCTAGCGATAGGGGAAAGAAGAGAGGGAATGCAGGCTTCTTTCACTCACTTGAGTTTTGTTTTGGAGAGAGCATTGTGGAGCAGCAAATCGCATAAAGGGAGTCGAAATGGAATATCGTATGTAGTGTTGAATCCAATCTGAAGCTCTTTTGAACAAGCGAGGAACGAGTGACCACAAGCTTCGCTTAAGCGCTCGACATGCAGTTAGCTTAAAACATGTTCATCATGTGGTCGAGCGAAGCGCACCTCTGTGAAGCAGCCTAGCATTTCTTTTGATAGGAGCAGAATGGATGAATTAAACTAAAAGTAAGTTCTCTGGATCGATATATCGTACCACATAATGGAGATCTTGATCTAGCTCCGGTGCTTCGTAGAATTCAGGACCTAACGATGTTCGGTTTGTCACATGAACTTAACGGTAATAGTCTATTACCCCTCTCACTTCGTTCGAGCTGAATTACATCCACCCTGTCAAGGCCGATGACTCTATAACACGTTGGAGAGCTTTTTGATCCCGACCTAAAATGCCCATTCCCCTAGAGTTCTGAGGTAATTCTCATTCTCACCGCAGCCTTCTTAAGACAAAAGAAAGCCGGGCAAGAACCTCATGGTAGTATGAAGGGGGAGCAGAATCGTATCTGGGAGTGGTTCTTCGGATCGATCACAGATTCTCGGCCCCGTCCTTTGGCTTCCACTCCAGTTGACCTCTCTTGTTTCCATCCCACCGTGAGTAGGTAGAGAGCAAAACCCACCCAGCAAACAACTATTACTATTCCCCTATTAGTAAAGCATGTACTTCTTGCAAGGCTTGCTGAGCTTCTTCATGTGACAGACATTGCAAAAGTAGTCTGTTGAACGATCGTCGATCGATGGCATCGTAATGGTATACTATTTTTGAATCCTGATGGGTTTCGCATTTGACCATTTGATAGCCCTGTTCCAGAATATACACAGAATAGGGCTTCGATGAGCCCCAGATGTAAAGTGGTTCTTGAACCCTTCTAAGTAATTAGAAAAGCACTGAATTAGACCTCCGTCAAATAGATGGATCTGGGATTGATTGTGGAACCGAGCATAGAGAACCGGGGGCAGGTAGGAAGATAGGCTAGGCGGAGTAGTTTCTCTGGAGCAGGTTCTTCGACTGGATCAATGGATGTATGAGCCCTAGAAAAATCCCGAAGGTCTAGTCTAGAAAAAACCCAGATTTTCTTGGGTTAGCTTTTTGGTAGGAATGGCAGTCATAGGAAGAAATGCCCTACCAATGATTAGATTAGTCTACTAATGTCAACAATCTCTTTCTTCATATATGAGACCGTTTGCTTTTCTATCCTAAACTATAGATATGAGAGAAAAAAGAAAGATTGATATTCCCATAGTAGGAATAGGGCAGTTGCACTAAGGAAGAGAGCTAGGGATTTGATAAAGGTGATAGGAAAGGGTTCCAAACCTGCCTTAGTCTCAAATAGGGTGCAAGCTAGGGACATTACTATATGAATGAGACTTCATCCTTATTACATTACAAGTGATACCTCAAATTTGAAAAATGCTCCTCTAGTCCCGAGCATGGTAAATAAGGCCATGGGAAATTTTTTTCTTCCGGCCTTTAAGTGATAGGGGGGAGCCATTCTTGCGTTCTCCCTCTTGGGTAGGTTAGTCTCGCTCTCTCTTGTCAGTAAATATATATGTTATGTATTGCTATCACGCCGTTCTAGTAGTGTTTGTTAATTTGTAGTTTTGAGGGGGGAAGGGGAATGAAAAAAGGTAAATAAAGACCTTAGCCAAAAGCAAGGGATTCCTAGGGGCCGAACGAGAGTAGAGCAGCAGGGCAGGTATTCTCAAAAAAGAAAGAAACGAAAACAGGCAGGGAGGTAAGAGCGAGTAAGACTAGGTTATAGCAAGACAACAGAGGTTGGATAGCTCTTACCGGAGGAAGAAGGTTCAGGTCACCCGTCCCCTTGACCCAGAAACGAACAAATCCTTCTCTCTCTCGAATGTATGCCTGATATTCGTCGAATCTTTTTGATCAACTTCTTAAAAAAACCGAAATTCTGCCTTGACATGATAAATAGTGATGCCCACCTGTAGAGCGTAGTCCTCCCTGCAGCCTTGAACTAGACTATTTCTCGAGTCTAATCTTATCCCCAAAGCCTTTTTGCAAAAGGAGTAGGTAGCGAGATAGATGACTAAAAGCTGATGATCTTTGCCTCTTACTAGTATAGGGAAAAGCCCTATATATCTTATTAGTCAAACCTAAAGGCCCTTTACTAATATAATAGAACCTAAGTCCAGCTTTCGCGCAGCAGCTGCGCCCTTGTTTCTTGCCCATAGAGAGTTAGGATATTTTGTGAGCGCCATCACCTAGCGGAAACCTCCGCTTTTCGGCTGTAATCTCGTGCTTTACCAACGCATTCAATGGATTCCACCATGAACTGGAAGAGGGCGAAGACATGCAGATTGCATTTTCAGCGTACACAGCCACGTGCTGAGCAAAAAGGTATATATCACACTCATTCATAAGCGCAAGGTGTAGCATCCGCCTAAACGGGGAGAGGATTTCCCTAAAACAAAATAGGCGTGTCAGGAAACAATGTGAAGTCACCCCTATTTCGATGTCTAGGGAGCTCTTGACTAATGACCTAAAAAATGTGTGACGTTTGGGAAGCATGAGTGACCCTTCACGCAAGAGATAACAATGATAGGAGATTGACCGGTCGGGGTCGAGTGATCTGAGGGGTTTAGGGGTGCTTCTCCTGCTGCGACTACCTCTCTATTTTCAAAAGTATATAGAAATGGTAGGCACTGGGAGTGACTGAACTACCCGGGGAGAAAGGGGCAACCTCTCTATAGAAGGGAAGGAAAAAGGTTATCCGCTCATAATGATTGTAGATTCTATCGGGGTTGGAGGTCTAATAGTAGTCACATCAATTCCTCCCACTCTTACTCAGAATAGATAGCGAGAGGAATACTACTGATTATCTACAAAAAAGACTTTTAAGAATGGAAAAAATCTTATCTTAAGGATAGAGGGCCCCCCGCCTGCCTTTTCAGATATGAGTGAGTGAGCGCTTTTTCTGCTATGAATGAATGACCTATCCATTTATTTTCAAGCTTGCTCTTCAAACCGGCCTATCGCTTTCCTCTATGAAAAGGTTCTTCCGTAATCACTCTCAATAAGACATCGATTCCCCTTTCAAATGAAAAGAGAACTATACTTTTCTCTTCATCATTGAAATCCGCCATTCAATCGCAGTGTGCTGCACTCAAAAAGCTCAATCCTTTAAGGCTAAAACGAATAGATCAGGAATTGGACCTGGTATCCGCCCATTCCGATCCTTGCCTACTAAACAATTGCACCCCCGGATATGTATGTTGGGAGAACCCCATGATCATTTCGTGTGGAAGGGAAGGAAGAAAGAAGGTGAACACGAATACTAAAAAGCAGTTCATGGGGACCCCCAAAAAAGGGGATAGAGAGCACGGAATGGGCTTTCCAAGCATAAAACAATTCCTACCTATAGATTCCATGGCAACAGACAGAAGGCAGTTTTGTCGTTGTTCTTAACCCCAGGCACATTTCTGTTCCCAATAATCTCCATGAAAAGACTACGATGATTTCCGAATGAAATGAGGGAGAGTCGAGGCATGAAAAAACTTATCTATGATATGCTTATTTCCAAGTAAGTATCATCCACTGCCTTATCCGCCGTCTCTGCGGCCGCCAAAAGCCTAGCCTCTCTCGGATATTGAGTGGGTTGCCCCGGGAAGAGATCCGGATGAACCTTCCAACAAGCAGAATAGAAGTTGACCATAAGGCCATCTCGGGCATGGGAAAGAAAGGCATCGGACAACCGACTTAACTGGAGAGCCTAAACGGCATTGAGGATAAGTCCACTGGTCTACAATTTTCTTCTATCTACAAGTGCTTTCATTATGGATCGGTCAGCTTGTCACGATTGACTGCTCACACACAATTAGGTTAGGCAGGTTTGGGGAGGTGATCTAAATTGCTATCGATACGATGCGGGGCTGATTTGCTGACCGTAACAAACTTGACTCTGCCCCTGAAAAAAAAGGCGGGAAGACCTTTGACCTGGGCTGGGGAGGGATTGGGGTCGCTTTTCTTTAGGACTTTAGTCCGTAACAACACTCGAAGACCTCCGGCTGGATCTTAAATGGATCAGGTAGGGCATCCGCTTACGACGTAGGTGGGATTAGTAGTTTTATCTATTATCTTCAATGGTAGGAAATACGCATCAGTGGGGGTATATGGGAGGAAACCAGTCTGCAGTAATTTAAAATGCTCCTTCGTATCTCTAAATAAAATCTTAACTCACACATTCCGTGGTGTATTGTTGTCAACTGACATAGTCGCACCTACCGGCAACAAGACGACTACTCCCTGCACACCACTAAATGGCGCTATTAAACGCTTGGGTTCGCCCAATACAAGAACTACAACCCAACCTAGCTTAAGGCTAAAGCCGTGGACTATACCCCCATGAGAACCCTCTATTTTACTAACATACTCCCTGCCGATTTCCCCATACCTTCATATCAAAGCTAGGAATGATCGACTTTCCGATTAAAATAATAGCGCATAATGGCAGTACTCCTTCCCATTTCTTCTTTTATGATCTTATCCACATGAAATGCTTACCTGTAAGTACGGAGAAGGTACCCAGGAGACCAAATGAATGGTCACTTAAAGGTCTTCAATTAAAGCTTCGCCAGTACTTGAAATACTCGAAAGACCTACTTGATGATTTTCCTTATGAGTGAGTTCGTAGGTGCCTTTAAGTCGAGTGTAGCGAAGGGATTCTACTAAGAGAAGCTTTAGCCCTTGAACCTGAAAGGACTTTTATGAGCTGTCTCAGTAGTGACCGAGTTTATTTTATTAGCTGTATGATTAGTGGCATAGTTGTTAGCTGTATAAAATCTACGGTAGATAAAATCCCTTTTGAAAACAAACCACTAATCCGCCTTAGGTACTCTTTTAAGTCCGTGTAAGGCGGAGGGAATGAAGGGACCTGCAGGAGGCTAAAAAGTGATAGTGCGCTAGTTCTAGCGAGTTTGCGCAACAACTTAGTGTCTTTTTTTCTTCGCTGCTTTTTTTTTACATATGGTCAGCAAGAAATCGGTTGCTAAGGCTTGTAGCTTGCTTCTGTCCTTAGTCAATTTTGTATTGAAGCTGTTCTGACTACCGTATCTTTTTTTAACCGAATACCTTCCTTTGTCATCTCTGGTCTGTCTCTTTTTGAGAGAAGATTTTCTACCCCGCCTGCCTATGAAGAACTTCAACTCTATCGGGAAAGGATGTGGTGGTAACCCCTGCATCTATGTCTAAAATCGGGCGTCCAACCGTTTAGGAAGACTCACCCTAGCCACTATAGCGACCCCACCACCAACTCTAGCTAAGAAGCACCCTCCACACACTTCCATTGTTCGTGTGCCCAAAAGCCCGCCCGCCCGGTTATTGAGACCCTTTCTTATTCCCTCACCCAATATAATGAGAAGCAAGGCTAGCAGGACTTGCCTTAACCCGTCCTTAGACAGCCAGCCCTCACCAGGCTGCTGGCATTCCTAAATGTTCCGCGACGAAGCAAGCTTTCCCGAGAATGACAGACGCGGAAGTTGCTAAAGATGTCGGAGGAAGAAAGTTGTTGGACAGCTGTATACACGAGGGTACATTAGTATTATTGGAACTGGCAACATTGAAAGAAACTGTAAGGGGTAGGAATCAACTTTTTTAGGTGTTGCTCTACTAAAGTAGTCGGCCTAACCTTCGGTTCCCGTAACCATGTTTTTCCTTCTCACTCCTTATGTACTTTTTTTTACTCCATCCATAGTTTTTTACTTTTTCTGAAGTGTAGGGCAAACGGCGCCCTCTACTTCTACTTCTAACTAAAGGCAAACAGTCGGCATTGCAAGCAAATAGAAAGCCCCCGCCCCTTTGAGCCGGAAAGCGTACCGGCTGTTTGAGTCGCCAAAGGGCTGCTTGCTTAATATTATTTAGATATATAATAATAATAGATAGATGATATTATATCATATATCTATCTATAAACAAAAATAAAAAATGAAAATAAAGAAAATCATTTTTTTATAAAATTCTTCATTCCTGGGAAGAGGAAGAAGCAAATAGGACAAAGGCCTTCTCTTTCTGTCTGCTCTTCCCGTAGTGACTTCAGGCGCTCAAGTTTGCGTCATTCATCTGGTGCTAACGGGTCACGTCGTCCACAGCCTCTTGCCCTACCCATGCTTTCCGCTTTCCTAGTATTACAGCCCTTCGTGTAGGAAGGTGTAGGAGCGAAGCCACTTTTGCCCCTTCTTCCACTGGTCTTAGAACTAGGAACTGGGAAAACGTAACCGAGAAAAGGAAAGAAAGAAGGAATCTCTTAGCAATCCTTTTGACTTTAGTTACGGGCTTACATGCTTCTTTCCTTCCGCCGCGAGTTCAACTCCCAGTCTCAGGTCAAGTGCAGAAGAGAGACTTCGTACCTCGGGAAAAGAGTAAGCAACTTAAGACCGGTAGAGGTTGAGACCAGATAAGCGGCAAGAAGAGCATTTGAAATAGGATCAGAGTCTGTCACGTGCAGCCTACTCTATTCGCTCCCCTCCTCTTTTCCTTCCATTCGTTCATAAGGCAAGGCCTTTAGACTAGCCCTCTTATGGAAAGAGATTCTATATCACCGAAGTCGTTCAAAGAGCAATTATTTCTATTTTGTGCGTGTTAACTATTGATTCTATGCCATCAAAGCATTCTAACAGCAGAAATGCAAGTACACACAATAGCGGTAATACTGCATCGTTAATAAAGAACCTTGCCATCCCCAGCTTTGTCCCCTGCTTAAAGTTCATTGGCGTATTCCCCTTGCCCTTATATTCCCAATTCAGCTTCGTTTATTGATTCAAAAAGCTTCTTTCCCACGACAATATTTGGACACTAAGGTTAGTTTCCATAGGTCGAAGCGGCGACCTCATTCATTCATTCTAACAACTCATTGCCTTATTTTCTCTAGATCTAGTCTATATAATGACCGAGACCCGTACATAAAATCGTTCTAGATTATCTCCTTCTAAGTAAGTATGAGCTCCTTACCATGCTAAGAGCCTTTCTAAACTCTTGAACTTAAGGGAAGCTTCTTTTCAAGCTGATGAGTCGGAAGATCGTATAAAGAAAATGACAAAAGAAATCTCACACGGAGATCAATGTACCCATAGATCTATATGAAAAATAGATATATGAAAATGAAATAAATTCGTTTTAAAAAACCCAGGATTTCAGAGGCGAACAACGACATAAAGGTTCCCCAAGTCATCCATGGCGGTCGGGCAAGCTCCCCGTCGAGCTGCCGATTTCCCTCCTATCCTAATGACAAAACCGGATTCAGAGGTTGTTTCTCTTAAGACGAAAACATACGATTGCAGACACGAAGGCTTTCTACCCTACGTCATCATTTTCATGCTTTTTAGTTAAGTAACATGAGCACCTGGGGAGACCGGAGAGCTGTTGGCGGGGCAGATGCACTCTTAACTGGGGAGAATGCTTTCGATTCGGCCTTCGATTCGATGATGCCTGTATCATTGTGGTAGAATAGACCTCCACCATCCGATTTGAGTCCCATTCGATGACAGCAACTGATTGCTTTTTCTTATCTGGGGTTTTGAATTTCCTTCCTGTTCCTTGTTATGTTGAGCGGTTTATCCCTGACTATATGAGGGGAAGATTTCTCTATTCTCTATAAAGACACTCAGAAAGCAGTTTGGTCACAGTCAATAGGAATAATACAACATGAAGACAGGACGCATTAATATTCACAAACAAAGACAATACTGAATGGGCTCCTCTGTTGCGCCATACTACTTACCTTGAAACCTATTCGAATGGCGCGAGATAGGATAAGCTTTGCTTTCTTATTGCGTGAAAGTGCTTGAGCGACCGTCGGGAAAGATTTTTTGCGGGGAAGGCAGCCGAGTCGTCCGTCTTATCTTAGAAATTTCCTTATTAAGGTCCCATCCGTCGTAACCCTTACATTGCATTCTAGCTAGTTTGAAGTATTATTCTTTGTTTCATTTGGTTCCTCGGTAGGTAGGGCTTCCATTAGTATAGTACCGTGTGCTTGTGCAGGTGAAGTGAAGCTTTTGTTAATTGATTCCAGACAGGTCTCTCGAGCCTTCTTTCTCGCTCTCATCTATTTTACATAGATGATTTGTCTCAAGCGTGAAACTCCCCATGGATTAAAAAAGAAATTCGACTTTTCCCTAAAGCCAATAAGAAATAATGGTGTTTTTAGGTAACGATCTATGCCAAACAGGCTAATCCCGAAGCATGAAAAAAAGTAGAAAAGAACTGGGGTGGCCAGGTGTGAAGAGAAAGATAGCATACACCGGAGTAGCCAACTCATAGAAAGAGCGGGGGCGCTAGCTTTGAAACAAGGTAACATGAGAAACCAAATAATCATCAAGCGAAGATATTTTGTTCTTTCTTAGTCCAATCGAGATATATTTTATTGTACAATTGATGCTGAACGAAGGCGCTTTCCGGGGAGGTGAGTGTCGTACACATGATATTTAGATCACCTTGATTTTAGAAGGAAAATAAGCTATTAAAGTTGGCGAGAGAACGGGATGGGATTGGGAATGAATCGATGGACTATGGGATGCTTCGTTCCTACATTCTGCTGTCACTTAAAGTCATTTCTTTTTTTTTCATTTTACGGGAAAACAATAAGGAATGGGGCTAAGATCATCACTGATAACATGAATTCGTACGTAAGATACCGAATTGGATCCCTTTCACAGATGGGAATTGATGAATTAGGAAGCAGTAGCACTCCTTCCCGATGTTTTGCAAGAAGCTTATTTTCCGACAAAAAGAGAAAACTTCAGCCCCGGACCGAAAGGTGGGCGTCTAGATCTAAACCAGCCTTGTCTACCAAGAATCGATACATCGAGAAGGTAGCATGTCGAACTAGAATGCCTTTAATTGAGGAAGTGAAAACTCCTATGAAAAGCTTCTATCTGACAAGAGGAATTACTTAGCTAGTAAATGAAAGGAAAGATGACGGCCAAGCGAAGTCAACTTATTCTAGAGTCCTCTTTAATTCAGTTAACTAATTAAGCGCATCTATCTACCAGCAAAGACATGTTAAAATGGTAATCTATATTGGGTGTGCCCTTTACCTTAAACCTTAAGTAGCTCAATGAAGGAAGTGTCAAATTAAGAAAGGAAAGTCTCAACCCGAAGTCAATAGCCCGCAAGAAATATAAAGGAGAAAGCCCACCTCTTTCCAGTTGTATGTAGCTTTACTTCCTTGAACTATTATGGAGGGCTTAGTTTGCGCAGTTGAGTGGCGCTTGTTGAATACCTCTCGTAGTCCTGTTCCATGGAATGCTCCTGTATATTTATAACTAGTGGTGGAAAGAGACTGATAAAGAGAGTCATGAAAGAGAATCGATTTCAAGTAGCAGTAGAAGTAGATTACGTAGTAGTGGTAGCTTGTGACCTCTCCTCTGAACCCTATTCTTTTCCACTAACATCTCACCCGGTAGTAGTAGCTTCCTCCTCTCGCCGTCCCGCCCTTATAACAACTATGGAACCCAAATCAGTCATGCAGTAGCGGTAACCCCTGTAGTAAGACACTTTGGCCTCGTAGTCAATCTATTGATGAGCCTTATCGCCAAAGAAGGGGGAGCCTACTGATATTTCAAAAAAAGGAATTGAGAATCATCATAGGATGTGTTTTATGTGAAAGAGAGAGATAGGACTTGCTAGGAATTGAATCAATAGGATCAGGGGCATGTCCCATATCCGCTGTAAGAGAATCCGCTCTTTGACACATATATTAGACCGTAGAACAAGAGATGACTCGCTCTAGTCCCGTAACCAAGCTAAAGAAGATTCATGGGCAGAAGTTGTGGGTAAAACCTCGGTTTGCCCTCAACTATATACGTTGATAGGGGATAATATCCTTGGTAGCTACCAGCTAAAGGTGATACTATCTACAACTCTTGAAAGAAGGCCAAATAGCATCTCATCCGACATTCCCTCTCTAAGGAATGCTTATTCAAACCATTTGTGGGAATTTGAGAATTTTCTTCTTTATCCTTTTCTCCTTGCTAGAAGGCTATTTATGAGTGAAAGGGAAGTTGAGGTAGAGGGTCCGAAGGAGAGAGAATATCTCTGCTCTTATCGTTAATTTGGTATGCCTCCAGATCTGAATGTATAACCCAGGCCAAAGGGTGTGATCCCCTGAGCAGCTCTTCATACTATGGGGTTATATAATCTCCTTGACCTTTCGATTGATGGTATTCACCAGTGGGCCTACCTTAAGGTAGGAGGTGATTGAAAAAGGGGAAGCCGGTCCCCATACATAGCCATACTAGTAAGTTTTTCCGAAGTAGCTGAACAATTAAATCGGCTGTTATAGAATCAACTGCACATTAATCTTCCTCTATTCTATCAATTTCATTCTTTTTTATGTCCACATGTTTGCTTTAAAAAATAAGTAAGGCCAACTCTGATGTTTGAGAACCAGCTGGAACTTGGATTGCTGACTAATCTAATATCCTATCAAAGAAGATGAACTTGCGGGTAATATACTGTATGTAAGACTGACAGGCTTCAAATGAGGCTCTGAGGAAAGAGATAGAGGTTCTCAAGAGTGGATCTTCAAGAGCAAAGACCGGAGAACCGTAATTGCTTATTTGTGTCAATTAGGCTTTTGACGGAGCGGAGAAAGATCTTATTTTAATTTAGGGGATCCCTCTATAAAGAATAAGGAAGAAGATCTACAACCTAGCAAACTAGCCTCATTCTTACTAGCATTTTTCCAGGTCCTCTCGAACCAGCATCTTCCAACCTGGTGCTCTCACTTCTCGGACAAGTACAGGTCCAAACCAAAGCCAAAGCTCCAAAAGGTCTAAGGATAAGTTCCTTCTTTATGGAAGAAAGAGAGTGCCACAACTATTATTTCAAAGGCTCGGAAATTCCTTCTGGGAACAGCAAGAAAATAGAAAGACCAGTGCCTGGCCTGCTATTGCTTCGGATGGATAATACGACGTTACTACTCTCCTTCCTACTTTCCATTTCCTTTTTAAAGCTGCTCATTCTTCAACCTCTGGATGTGATGACCTATTCTATCTTAACTTTAGCTACCCACAAACCCAAACAATGGATGTTTTTCCCCCGTTTTCCCAAACCAATTTACCTATTTGAGATGTCTCCATATTTGGCGTGATAAGATAAGGACCACTAGGGGCCCGGTTTATCCTTCTTCCCACAATAACCCTAACCCTTCATTCTATTCCATACAGTATTCGTAGGATATCTATTTCTCAATTCTATAAACCGGTAAGCTTAATTTTTTTATGGGACCTAAAGGCTAGGCTAAACCTCCCTCAAAGGGACGAAGTGACTCGACTGAAAGAAGAGGGATGAAAAGAGCGGAACTCTTTCTTCAAAGAACTGGCGATATTTCCTTAACTGCAGATTCAATAGCACCGATTATGAACTCGAGAAGAGAATAGCACCGTCTACTCATACCATCACACCGGCAAGGACATTAAGTTCCTATATAGAAAGGAAGAGGTCAGGCCCACCTTTCACAAGATTAGAAGCTGGTACTAAACACTTGTGTTCTATTCCCCATTATTTATCTTTCTCGCTATTAGAAATAACATAAGAGAAGAAAGAAGTTCATGTAGGTTGGATCCTAGCATAGATAAATGCTATCCGACATGAATGATCGAATCGATTCTTTCACTTTGTCGAACTCGAAATGGAAGCTCTCTTTACCAGGAGGAGAATATAAGGTCTTTTGGCAATAGAAGGCGTAATACTAATTGATTATTTGGCAATTTTGTGTTAGAATTCGAAATCGGTGAGGCGCTGCTGGATGCTTCTGATCAATAGAACATGAAGAAGAGCATAGAAAAAGCTTATTTAGCTCTTGAGAAAAAAAAGCTTCTGATGAGACCCATCACAAAGATGTACAGAGGAAGAGAACAAACGTCAGCTTTGTTTTTCTCTCTATTGAAACGAATTTTTCTCAATCTCACTATCCTTTTACTTACTCCTATCCTTTTAAACTGTAATTGGGACTTTTCTTTTGAAGATGATTTCTATAATTCATTTCTCTTTTATGAATAGTTGGTTGTGTTGGATGATTGATGGGTAGTTTGGAGGACGAATGCTGGAAGGCAGCTATTTAGAGTGGGCGCTCTGTCCGATATTTTTGATATTTATGTCTGTCTTTGTTTTGTAGTTCAATCAGCCATTTTCCTTAGTATGTCGAGGGTGGATTATTGAGTGACTGCTTTAGCTCTATTGATAGAGGCCCCCACCTAATGTTCTGACCCTTGCTTCAAGCTCTGCTCTAGGAGAATGGTTCCACCCTATATGATCGATGTCGCATCTCGACCTGTTCGTGCTGCGGAGCGAAAACCTACTTTTAGGAGAAAGAAATCCTTTCCTAAAGTGAAAGTGAATTCAAGCCGGTACATTATAAATAAAAAGACAGGCTTCAATTTCATGCTTATCTATGGAATATCGCATTGTTACTGGCCTTTCAAAAAAAAAGAATTTTATTGTTAGAAAATAAGGGAGACTGTGACTCTCCCCCTTTATGTGTTCTATATCAAAGTGAAAGAGGGGCTTGCCATGTAGAGAAAATATGTTTTGCAGCGAGGGACATCTTTCTTAAGGGTTTATTTCAATGCCTTACAATTTGGTCTCATCAGGAACCTCTAGTGTAGGATGTAGATTTTGAACTTTAGGATGTCCTTCACCGATTTTATTTTAAAGGGAAAGAGGAAGCCACAGATGTCAACTTCTTTGATGACGACCAAGAGGAGAAAGATATTTCCTAATAGCGGTTCTCCTTTTGTAAAAATTATAGATCAGGTATTCATTCCTCTCATTCAAGTTCTACTGCACCCTTCGGTCAAGTAAACCAACCTCACAAAAAAAAGGAAATCTTTTACACCGATGTATCCTACTCTCTCGACCAAGTCATCGTAAGAAAATACTGAAAAATCTTTTCAAGGTGAGAGAATGAGGGAAGGCGCGCTACAACTAACATAACAACCAGCTGAAAAATGTTAGCTAGCTAGGCTAGCGCGCAATGGTTTTCTCTGATATGGGCTTGTTTCTTTAAGCTCCGCCCAACCTATACAAGGTGCTGCTCGCTTTTTCTCAGCCACTAGTGGCTTATGTAGTGGTCGGCATTCCTACGTGCTCGTCCTTGCCCCCTACTTAAGAATCCAAATGTCAGCTTTGGATATTGTCGTGACGCTTTGGTTACGAAGGTTACTGCGGTCTAAGTTTATGTGATGACCCTGCCCGTCATCATGTGAGTTATCACCCCGTTAACCCTGTTATATGCTTGTTAATGTTGCAATTTGCATGTTGGGTAAGTTGGAGTCAATCCGGGTTGAGTTTGGTTGGAAATGAGACAAATAGTATCTCAAAAGAAGATATAGTTGAGAAAAGTCAGCTGGATGTTGACTTGTGCGTTAGATAGCTCGGAATTGAATTTTGATGATTCGGTCAGCTCCGGGAGGTCATTTATGAGCTAGGAGAGCGATCGAAAGTGAATTTGGAGGTCTGGTGTAGTTTTAGGCTTGAATTGGCTAAAGTTGAATTTTGGCGATATCCGATCGATAGGCGAGATTTTGATCCGGGAGTTGGGATGGAATTCTGACAGTTGAAATAGCTCTGTTAGGTTATTTTGGATGTGCCTTCAAAATTTCAGGTCATTCGGAGGTCGTATGGTCGGGTTTTAGATCGAATGGAAACTTAGGCTTGAATTGCTTGAATTCGATGTTTTCCATATTAAAGGATGTGTTTTTAACATTGGAGCAAGTTTGTATAGTGCTATGGAGTATGTTTGTGGTTTTCGTCGGGGTCCCGGGGGACCCTGGGTGGTTTCGGGAGGTTAAACGAAGGAATTTTAGGGATTTTGCATGTCTGGATTTTGGCTTCTGGTATTTTCGCTTCTGCGGGTGGGGGACCGCAGATGCGGAAGCGTAGGGGCGGAAATATTCTCGCAGGAGCGAGATTTGGCTAAGCAGGGAACTTCCGCAGAAGCGGCCAAGGATGCACAGGGGCGGGCTCGCAGAAGCGAGCCCATGATTGAAGGAGCAGAGCAGGCCAGCCGATGTGATTTCACAGAAGCAGAGCCCGGTCCGCTTAGGCGGTCTCGCAGGTGCGAGACCCGGACCGCAAAAGTGGAACTGGGCAGCTTGGTATGGAACCGCAGAAGCAGACGATTGTCCGCAGAAGCGGACTCGCAGGAGCGAGTCCAGAGCTGCTGAAGCGGAAATCGCGCCTGTGATAAGAATAACAGAATGGGTAAAACTTCATAAGTCATAAAACATTAGGGCTCGGTTTTAAGAGGTGAATTGGGCAATTTTGATGGAAAATTGCTGGGAGTTCATTGGGTTATCATCGAGGTGAGTTTTATGGTTCAATTACGTGTTTTTATCTTGAAATCCTCCTCTATTTTACTGAAATTGGATGAAATTATGGGGAAATTTAGCCTATTCCAGGGCTTTGGTATAATGTCGATTTGAGTGGGCAAATGGTGTTTGATTTTGGAAAACATTATATGCATAGACTCGTGTTGAGACGAGGATTCTGAATATGTAATTTTTGTAATTTTTTGAGAAGCGTACCAAAAGTCGGGTTTTGACAACTTTGTGGGTTTTGGTGCAAATTGAGTTATTTCGAATGGGTTTTATCTAATTAGCCTATATTGATGTATTCTCATTGATTTTGAGCAGATTCAACATTCGAGGTGGTTGAATTGCTAGGAAAGTGCAAGGTAGACTAAGGTTTCTACCAGGTTGAGGTGAGTGGTGATAGTAAATAATGTACTAAGGGTTTGAAACCCCGTACTAGCACTTCACAGTGCTATGTTGAGATGAGACACACGTCTTGTGACGGGCGTGGTGACATTGTGATTGGGGAATTGGACTTGGTCCTTCCCGACTAACAGTACATTGCGTATTATGACTGAGAATAAGATTATAATTGTGTAATTGGGCTAATAGCCATGTTTGGGGCCTTGTGCCGATCTGTACAACATTAGGGAACCTGTAGAGCTAGGTGACCCCTATATCACGTTGGAATCTTATACTCAGCCGTAAAACTAGCTGAATAGCATATTAAGAGCCAGTAGTAGATGTGTACTACGAGAGATAGATTACTTAGGGTGGAAATCCCCTGATTTAGCTGAGTGGGACTGAAGGGCCAATTCTATACTAATTGGGACAGGGTTGAGGTCCCATTATGAGGTAATATGTATATATACCTATATTGGATCGGGCTGCACGCCGCAGCAGTATATGTGTTCGATCGGACTGTACGTCGCAGTAATATATACATGTGGATCGGACTGCACGCCGCAGCACTATTGCGCTTGAGCTGTAGGACCCCTTCGGAGTTTGATCTGCACACATTCTCAGTGAGCGCTGGAGTATATTATGGGAACGGGCTGTACGCCACATCAATATAGCTATATATGTATAAATATATATATTGGATCGGCTGCACGCCGCGACATCATAGCGCTTGGGCCTAGGGAGCCCCTCCGAAGTCTGTATACACCCCTAGTGAGCGCCGTCGATGTTAAATGGAGCGGGCTGTGCGCCGTAGCGGTATATGTATTGGAGCGGGCTGCACGCCGCATCATTATACCTATTCATATCCATATACATACTTAAATACTTATACTTTATAGACATATGTATATATCTACATACATTGAGTTGGCTGTATACCGTAGCGGTACGAGTGAGGACTTGGTCAGTGTGGGATCGTGTTGAGATAGATGTGTACTGGAGATTAGAGTACTCACTGTAGTGATGACTTACCTGTAGGTGTTTACCTTAGAACTGTTTAGTGATAGTACAAGAGTTCTTATTTTCTGTTATTGTTTATTATTATTACTCACTGAGTTGAAATATACTCACCCCACTCCGCTGCACTTTTTGTGCAGATTCACAGGTGCCCAAGAGCAGTTGAGATGTTGTAGCTGCTTACTCATATCCACTTTGCAGAGACTACGAGGTAGCTGCCGTCGTCCGCAAAACCTGTTATCTCCTTCCTTATCATTTTGTTGCTTTTATTTTGCTAAGACTTGTTTGTATAGGATGTTTATTCTGCAGAGGCTCTGACTTGTGACACCACGATTTGGTTGGGATAGTATTTTGTATGCTTCTACCATAACGTTTTACCATGTTGATATGAACACTTGCTATTAAAGTTTAACTTGATCAACTAAAATAAATAATTGGCTTGTTTAAGGGATAACATGGTCGGGCTTGCCTAGCATTGTGTTGGGCGCCATCACGATCGGGATTGGGGTCGTGTCAAGTTGGTATCAGAGCATAGGTTAACAGGTCTCGCGAGTTATGAGCCGGTTTAGTAGACTCTCTCAGATCGGTATGGGGACGCCTGTACTTATCCTTGGGAGGCTGCAAACCTTTTTAGGAAAGCTTCAAATTCTTGAAATTTTTATCGTGCGTACTTGATTCAGCTAGAGGTATGATTCATGAAATTCGTTCTGCATATTGATGTGCGCACTCGAAGGCTTAGTGATAATTTGCCTTGATGGCTTATGATTTCTCGATTGAGGGGCGAGATATAATCTTTGTGAGTTCATGTTGGGCCAGTCTGGAGGACTTGAGGCCGGATCTTTGTCTCTAGCTTGGGCACCAAGGTGCTAATTTTGCGAGCTGGTATTATTAAATTCATACGATCAGTATTGTCCCTAATTGTGGAAATGGTAGTTTGATAATAGGTGAGCTATAAGGTATTCGATTCTTATTGTGATCTGTTACGTAGCCCTAGCTATGGGCGTGGTGAATATGTTCATGTTTCTTAGTGGAAGGGTAAAGTGCATTACGAGTGGTAGTATGAGTTCAGACGTAGGAAGACCAAATTGGTTGTGCTAGGTGTATCATGGTGAAAGGTATTTGATATGTGTTATGATTTGATCCGGTGCAACGCATGTTCATGTACTAATGCTAATAATATAATTTATGTAGTATTGAGATTTATGTTGTTGATATGCATTATGATGTCTTGTCGAGTTGCGGATGTATTGT
This sequence comes from Nicotiana noctiflora, assembly GCA_032618575.1. Taxonomy (NCBI): domain Eukaryota; kingdom Viridiplantae; phylum Streptophyta; class Magnoliopsida; order Solanales; family Solanaceae; genus Nicotiana; species Nicotiana noctiflora. The sequence continues at coordinate 193,438 of JASVEL010008471.1, forward strand.
TAGGATGATTTTGGTGATTCGCTGGCAGGTGGATAGGCCAAATTACAAAGGAAACTTTGACGAAATGTTTGGAAAATTTGGGGCTTAGAAAATAATTCTGTCACCTGGAGTATAGGCTTAAATGGTGTGTGTATAAATGCAAGAGTTGCAGAAGAGTTAAGGTCTCTGATGATTCGAGTCTTTGTTAAGCTTGTAAATGACTTGAGTATAATCCCATTATATCATTGTGGTATCATTTGAGTAAGAATGCTATGAGCGACTAAAACTTTGATATTTGGCTCCGAGCTAAGTTGGGGAGGTTGTTATTGACTAACGAATTGCACTATTGTGTGCTATGTTGGTTCTGTCTCCAAGCACGTTGGGAAAATTTTGATAGGGGTTATGGTGCTTCGTAGATGTGAAGAAATACTAGGATGTTCTGAACTGCTGTTGGTAAATAATGTTCGGCGTAAAGAAAAGAAAGATAGCTAATTGCATCCGTATGTAATCATGTTCTGCTGGTGTCAGAGTTCTAACAAGGCACGAGTAGTTTTGTTCAATAAGACAGTTGAATTACAGCTGAATAAGGGTGAATGATGCCCGAGGTAGTCTTGCGATGTTCAAGACTTTGCTTGTAACGGTAAGGTGTCTTAATATTGGGTATGTGGCTAAAGACGGTGCTTGTAACGATCAAGACTTGTGTTATATTATGTGAATGATGAGGTTCCATGTACCTATATTGGGGAGTAATGATAACGAATTCAAAATTTCAGGAAGTTCTTCACGGTAATGTGTTGTAGATTGTGGTACTTCTGGGAAACATATGAGGGGGTATTCAGCGGCCTGTGAGCCTTAGAATGCGTGGTCTTGTGTATGAGTTTCGTATGGTAATCTGAGTTGAGGTATTGTGATCCTCTAATAAAGGAGAATATTAAATTGAAAATGATAATGAACCGGAACAGTATAAAAAGGGCACGAGTAACTCCTAGTGTGTGTTCGAAGTAATGAATCTTGCAGTTATGGTGCAACAAAGCTCTTGATGTGCTAGCAGTTGCGTAGCTCGATGTGGGTAAAAGGACTCAGTCCAGGCAGTTAAGGTTATGCAATGAATGGTAAGAAGGAGTTGTGATGTGTTTTATCATGGTTTGAAAATGAGTATATTCCTATCGGTATGCAAAGCATGGAATGTGTAATGACTTTTCTCCGATATGGGATCATGAAGGTCCTTAACTAGTTGAGTGCATCAATGTTTGCGGCATATGAGAGGGATAGAAATTCCCCATGTATCTTGGTGCAGTATGGTATATGCATTGTGCTATGGAAAGATGATAATGGCATGGTCAAAGTTTTGAGATCAGTTCATATTATATGGGAAGTCATTAAACTCCCCAAGCAGCGTGGGCAGCTGCAGATAATTAATCTGAGGATCAATCTTTCTGGTGATTAAGGAAAATGGTACTGCTATTCTAGTGATTTGGCAAAGTATATGGTCAAAAGGGCTAGGTAATGTAAATTGATAATATTTTGTGGTATTGTGGTATCCTCCTGTTTGATTGACAATGATGATTGAGTTGTTAATGGCATAGGGAAATTTCTTAATGGCGTACGTGGTATGAATGGATGCTTGATGTGTGTTATGTATTCGTACGGTGGAGAGTGGAATCAGGCATAGTGATTCATGTGTTATATATGTGTTAGAGACTAGAAGTTCTCGTAATCCGCCTATGCAGTGGTGGTATGTCGTGTGTATCGGCACCGTTTATCGGTTATTCAAAAAATTGGAAGCCCTAGTGGCTATTTTGTTACCTGGTATGATGAATTTGAATCATGATATATGATTGCAGACTGGTTGTCATAAGTCAGGTTGACTAGACTAATGTGATATGGACTATGTCAGAAAAATATCACAACTGCGTGGCAGAGCGCATCAAATCATACTTCAGCAGGGCATATGTACCCTAGGGCCAGCGAACGGCTAGTAGGTATTGCTTTGTCTGTTGGGCCTTCGTGGTGGATATTAGTGTAGAGGTATCTACCATTGATTCAGTTCCAGTATTGAGGAACTTTGTTGGATGCGTTTCATGTGGCCGAGTTTGAGGCTATGTATATGTTTGTCGCAAAGAGCGACTTGACTCGATATGCATTCCCTTTGCTAGATTTATGCATGGATCAGGTGGCACGCCGCCATATGTATAGTATCTGGATCGGGTGGCACGCCGCCACAGGTATGGTATCTGGATCGGGTGGCCTGTTGCCACAGGTATGTTATTGGAACGGGTTGCACACCGCAACAGTGTGATATGGAAAATATAGCTTCCTACATGTTACCTTGCATACAGTACTTCCTGACATCTGCTGAATAGTCACCATTGGTATCGCTCGGGGAATAGCATATCGGTTGTGTCTTATCAGGATTTGATAGCGTATATCAATTGTATCACTGCAGGTGTGATTGGTTGCTTGAGTTCAGACCTAGATATGTGTGTAGCTGACCGTTTTGAGCATGGTGACTTGAGGTGCTCCATGAGTAATAGTGTTGGATGGAATCATGAGTTGTGGCAAGGCCACGTGATTTTATGACCTTTCAAGGAGGATACAGGTACCCTAATTCAATGATGTGAGACGATCTCTTAATTATGTGTTGTGATGGTATTGATGAATTTGAATTATAGCTCTTTAGTGTGAGTCAGTGGTCATGATTCAAGTGTGTTTAGATCGTTCTTATTGGAGCCTGTGTTTTGCTGGTCGCGGCTTAGGCCGGTTTTGAGGTGTCATATCACCAGTGTGGTGTGTTATAATTGAAATGATCATTGGAGTCATTAATGGGTGCGAGCATATGTGATTTTAGCTGGTTAGAAAGGTAACATCGGGGTTTTGCTCCGGAATCTGTTGTGGTATCTGTTAAAAAGGGAAATGGATTCATGAATGGCTGACCTGAGAGATAGATTCGATATATCGTGTGTTTCAGCTGCCGTGGGCAGGATATGAAGGTAATGGAGTAAGACTTTAGCTAACGAAAAAGGGGTTTTTCGGTTAGTATTTGGTTGTCGTGGGCAATTGTTGAGATCCGAGGCTATCGTCTCGAGTGATTGGGTTGTTCGATACATCATGTGATCTCAGCCGGAGTGGCAAGTGTGGGCTATTACAGTTCGATCGTGTGTATCCTGGGCATAGGCACGAGATTAGGACTAGTATGTGATTTCGGAAAGTGCAATATGGTCTATGGTTCGGATGGGCTGTGAGAATTCTAGCTATAGTGTGTATCGAACTTATATGATATAGGGTGACGTGGGATCACCCCAAATATATGCTTGGAAGGGTCATTCAGCTATTGGGTTACTTCTAGTAGACCTCTTGGTCCGCTCGAGGATGAGCTTTTTCTTAAGTTGGGAGAATGTGATGACGCGGCCCGTCATCATGTGAGTTATCACCCCGTTATCCCCGTTATATGCTTGTTAATATTGCAATTTGCATGTTGGGTAAGTTGGAGTCAATCCGGGTTGATTTTGGTTGGAAATGAGACAAATAGTCTCTTAGAAGAAGGAATAGTTGAGAAAAGTTAGCTGGATGTTGATGAGTGAGTTAGAAAGCTCGGAATTGAATTCTGATGATTCGGTCAGCTTCGGGAGGTCATTTATGAGCTAGGTGAGCGATCAGAAGTGAATTTGGAGGTCCGGAGTAGTTTTAGGCTTGAATTGGCTAAAGTTGAATTTTGGCGATATCCGATCGATAGGCGAGATTTTGTTCCGGGAGTCGGGATGGAATTCCGACAGTTGCAGTAGCTCCGTTAGGTTATTTTGGATGTGCCTGCAAAATTTTAGGTCATTTGGAGGTCGTTTGGTCGGGTTTTTGATCGAGCGTCGGTTGTGGAAGTTTGAATGGAAACTTAGGCTTGAATTTCTTGAATACGATGTTTTTCCGTATTAAAGGATGTGTTTTTATCATTAGAGCAAGTTCGTATAGTGCTATGGAGTATGTTTGTGGTTTTCGTCGTGGTCCCGGGGGACCCGGGGTGGTTTTGAGAGGTTAAACGGAGGAATTTCAGGGATTTTGCAGGTATGGATTTTGGCTTCTAGTATTTTCACTTCTACGGGTAGGGGACCGCAGAAGCGGAAGCGTAGGGGTGGAAATATTCTCGCAGGAGGGAGATTTGGCTAAGCTGGGAAGTTCCGCAGAAGCGGCCCAGGATGCGCAGGGGCGGGCTCGCGAAAGCGAGCCCAGAATCGCAGGAGCGGAGTAGGCCAGGCCGGGGAGCTTCGCAGAAGCGGAGCCCAATCCACTTATGTGGTCTCGCAGGTGCGAGACCTGGACCGCATAAGCGGAACTGGGCGGCTTGGTATGGAATCGCAGAAGCTACAGGGCGACTGCAGAAGCGGACTCGCTGGTGCGAGTCCAGAGCCGCAGAATAGGAAATCGCGCCTGTGATAAGAATAACAGAAGGGGTAAAAGTTCATAAGTCATAAAACATTAGGGCTCGGTTTTAAGAGGCGAATTGGGCGATTTTGATGGGAAATTGCTGGGAGTTCATCGGGTTATCATCGGAGTTGAGTTTTATGGTTGAATAACGTGTTTTTATTTTGAAATCCTCCTTTATTTTACTGAAATTTGATGAAATTATGGGGAAAATTAGCCTAAGCGAGTGCTTTGGTAAAATGTCGATTCTAGTGGGCAAACGGTGTCCGACTTTGGAAAACTCTATATGCATAGACTCGTGTTGAGACGAGGATTCCGAGTATGTAGATTTCGTAAATTTTTGAGAAGCGTACCAAAAGTCAGGTTTTGACAACTTTGTGGGTTTTGATGCAAATTGAGTTATTTCAAATGGGTTGTGTCTAGTTAGCCTATATTGATGTATTCTCATTGATTTTGAGCAGATTCAGCATCCAAGGAGATTGATTTGTGAGGCAAGCGCAAGTCGGACTGAGGCTTCTACCGGATCGAGGTGAGTGGTGATAGTAAATAATGTACTGAGGGTTTGAAACCCCGTACTAGCATTTCGCAGTGCTATGTTAAGATGAGACACGCGTCTTGTGACGGGCGTGGTGACATTGTGATCGGGGAATTGGACTTGGTCCCTCCCGGCTAATAGTATATTGTGTATTATGACTGATAATGCGATTATAACTGTGTAATTGGGCTAATAGCCATGTTTGGGGCCTTGTGCCGATATGTACAGCATTAGGGAACCTGTAGAGCTAGGTGAACCCTATATCATGTTGGAATCTTACACTCAGCCAATCTGTAGAGCCAGTACTAGATGTGTACTATGAGAGATAAATTACTTAGGGTGGAAATTCCCTAATTTTGCTGAGTGGGCCTAAAGGGCCAATTCTATACTAATTGGGACAAGGTCGAGGATCCATTATGAGGTAATATGTATATATACCTATATTGGATCGGGCTACACGATACAACAGTATATGTGTTGGATCGGACTGCACGCCGCAGTAATATATACATGTGGATCGGACTGCTCGCCGCAGTACTATAGCGCTTGGGCTATAGGAGCCCCTTCGGAGTCTGAGTCAAAACACATTCTCAGTAAGCGCTGGAGTATATTATGGGATCGGGCTGCACGCCGCAGCAGTATAGTTATATATGTATATATATATATATATTGGATCGGACTGCACGCCGCAGTAATATATGTGTGGATCGGGCTGCACGCCGCAACATCATAGCGCTTGGGCCTAGGGAGCCCCTCCGAAGTTTGTATACACCCCAAGTGAGCGCCGTCGACGCTAAATGGAGCGGGCTGCGCGTCGCAGCGATATATTTATTGGAGCAGGCTGCGCATCGCAGCGGTACATGTATTGGATCGGGCTGCAACATTATACCTATTCATATACATATACATACATAAATACTTATACATTATAGACATATATATATATATATCTACATACATTGAGTTGGTTGTACACCGTAGCGGTACGAGTGAGGACTTGGTCAGTGTGGGACCTTGTTAAGATAGATGTGGACTGGAGATCAGAGTACTCACTGTAGTGATGACTTACCTGTGGGGGTTTGCCTTAGAACTGTTTAGTTATAGTACATGAGTTCTTATTTTCAGTTATTGTTTCTTATTATTACTCACTGAGTTGAAATATACTCACCCCACTCCCCTGCACTTTTTGTGCAGATTCACAGGTGCCCGAGAGCAGTTGAGTTGTTGTAGGTGCTTACTAATATCCACTTTGCAGGGACTACGAGGTAGCTGCCGGCGTCCGTAGAACCTGTTTTCTCATTCCTTATCATTTTGTTTCTTTCATTTTGTTCAGACTTGTTTGTATAGGATGTTTATTCTATAGAGGCTCAAACTTGTGACACCACGATTTGCTTGGGACCATACTTTGTATGCTTCTACCATTATGTTTTATCATGTTGATATGAACACTTGCTATTTAAGTTTAACTTGGTCACCTCCTCATTAATAATTGGCTAGTTTAAGGGATAACATAGTCGGGCTTGCCTAACATTGTGTTGGGCGCCATCACGACTGGGATTGGGGTTGTGACAGTTTATGGATAGATTCTATGAGCTAAAATCCATCAAACTCCTTAATCAATATCAACAACATGTCG